>JAIPRM010000689.1:10766-49649 GCA_025469315.1 Stegophylla sp. TES_Ste_2020 | reverse complement strand
AAAATGACCTCTCTAAAGTACAATCTAGAGGCGAATCCGGTTTCAAAAAGTTATTGATCGAAACTTTTGGACAAGTATTTCTATACGAAAAGTTGTACATAGAAAAAAAAAAAAAAAATAAACATCATTGTAAAAACACTAGCTTTTTCACTTCGCTCAGAATCTAAAAATACACCTCGAACCAATAATTTAGGTAGTTCTTATGAAAGTCCCTGATACGATTTATTGATAGCCACAATATTTATTGATATCCGTAAATCGGTACCTACATCTCTGAGTGTTCATAAACTAGAAATATATCATAATATTTGTCCGTACTGACTCCATTTTTTCCAATAAAACCCTTGTAAAATATTTTAATATTCTTCCGTAAGAAATTTTATTGCATCAAAATATTTGCAATGAAATTCTCCACCTAAATATCAAGTTTCAAAAAGACTGGTTGAATCAATTTTTTTTATGTACATCAAAGTGTGTAATTTTAAGTATAACTAAACAATTACGTAAAAATTCTAACTTCAAACAATTATAGAGAAAAAAGTTGACGTAAGATTTTCGAGATTTTTCAATTAGACATATATGTAAGTGAGATCATATTAAAATTTCAAGTCTTAATATCAAGAAATAAAAATTGTATCATATAAAAACCAACAATAACGAAAATTTTCCAATATTTTCAAAATTCTTTACTTAACTCAAAATTGATTAAATGTTTTTGAAATATGTATAAAGTGTTCTCGTAATCATTTGTAGTAGTTGGTGAAAATTTCAAGTTTCTAGATACATTATTTTTGAAGTTATGTTAAAAAACAATTCTCAATTTTATGAAAATTCTGGTAATCTTTTTTATCAATTTTTCGATACAATTTCTGCGTTTTTGAAAAAATTATCAAGAAATTTGAAAAACGACCACTTTAAAGGGCCATTTGGGTGTGGTTTCAGATCTATAGAGTACCCGATAGAAATTTTTGGTCAAGTATTTCTATACGAAAAAGTGTTTCCAGAAACGGAAAAAAAATAAACGTCATTGTAAAATCATGAGTTTCTTCATTCTGCTCTGAATCAAAAAGTCATATTTAACTAAATAAAACATTTTTTTTTTTTTTTACGTTTGTTTTGTTTGGTTTAAAAACAAAGTTTTATTTTTTACTTTTTGCAACCCTGACCAGAAGGCTCACAAATACGTATGAATCAGTTAATTATACAAGTAATTAATCGTCAATATGTTTAATAAATATGTAATGTGGGCTTCTGCCCGTTCAATTTATTGCAAAAAAATAAATAAATAATAAAATAACAGAATAATTTATGACTTAACCACGAATCCTAACTACATTCTTATAGTAATTTATTCATAGATCCTAATTCTACAAATATTTTTAATATAGATAGGTAGAAAAATATGTAGATAAACGCTTGATAAAATAAAATATTTTTTTGAATCAGGTTTTAATTCAACAAAAATTTCTGTTTATGTGAAAATGACCTCTATGTTTCATAGAAATTGTAACGACAAAAGAATATAAAAATAAAATTTGGTGTTTGGGGTTTTTCAGGCAGATATAATTAAGGTCGTATAATTAAACTCAAAATATTAAGAATTTAAAATTATATTAGATAAAAACTCACGAAAACAAGCCAAAAGTGATTGAATCTTTTAAATAATGAGTGAAATCACAAGTCTCTAGGAGGTACTTTAGGTTTTTATCTTACTAGTTACTAATAAATAAATCGACTAAATTACTAAAATAGCCAAATTTGTTTCATAAAAAAGTGTGTACTTCGTTCGTCGGGGTGTTCTTCGTACCTCGGGTAGTATACTCTTGACGGGTGTAATGAATTTTAAAGTAACGATAAATAATTTCTTCAATAATAGGATTCTGGAAGAAGGAAGTATTTCGCGCATGATCCACCATAAAACCAAAGTATAACAATACGCCAAGAGTTGTACAATGTTATATAGAAAGAGTTATATATGAAATTCGTAAATCATTAGTGTGATGAATTCACGTTTTATATGCACCTAAATAAAATTATTATATATTATATGCCTAAATATGAGCATCATCAAGGCTCGATAATCAAATAAATTAAATAATTCATTTTATTGGTGAATATTATAATGTTATTATATTCACTGAATAGTATGTGATTATTTATTAATAAATATGCTAACACGAATTACTCCATATACACAATCGTCGGAATCTATAAATAATAAATTATTTATGTCGGGGGAAAATAGTACCACGATAACGAATTACATATTTTGGCGAAGACTACAGCCAGCTATAAATGGTATCTATAGCCGTGATGACAACCACAGATTGGCGGTATATCATATTTAATAGTATTGAAAAATACATAAGCGAAAAACATTACTTACTTTTGTCCGTACGTTTTCCTATTTTTTTTTTCAATCAAACCCTTGTAAAATATTTAATTCTTTGTTCACTCAAAATTGTATAACACCAAAATATTCGCAATGAAATTCTCTAAAATAGAATAAAAACTAAATTTTTTTTACAGGCACACGATAAATATTTACAGATTTTAAAATCGTATTTCTTTTTCTTTTCCTTTTAGTTTCCTTTTTGTAATCAAAAATGTTCAACTAAAATTAAATTGAATAAAATACAATAGTATACGCCTACTTTTATTTTACAATATTATATTTGCAGTTTTAGATTCTGAACCAAGTGAGAAGCTAGTGTTTTGACATTAATGTTTATTTTTATTTTTATTTTTTTTTCTGCGTCTGAAAATTTTGACTAGTAACTTTTTGAAACACGATTTTCCTCTAGATGATACTTTAGAGATATCATTTTTTGAAATTCTCAATTGCTTTCTCAAAATTTAGGAAAAACTATCCAAAATTTGACAAAAAAGACTCGGAAACTATTTTTTTTTTTCATCCAAACTTAATGAAAATTTAAAACATAGGCAGATAATAATTTGAGAAATATTTTGGCACAAGACAATTTTTTGAATATTTTTTTCTAACATTTTCTTTTCTCATCAAAAAAGTAAAATAAAGCCAGACATACTCCGCCATGGGTATTCTTGACTTCTCGGGTTAGATACTCTTGGTGGTTGTGTTGAAAATAACGACTATTCATTTTCTTTATATTATTATCATATTTCGCTCAGAATCGTATTATTGAAGAAATTATTTATCATTTCTTTAAAATTTAACATACTCACCAAGAGTACCTGACATAAGGAGCGAAGAATACCCTTGGTGAGAAGTATGTCCGGATTTCTTATTTATACTTTACTTATCTTTTTTTACTTTTCTTTTTTAAATTGAATTATATTTACTTTTTTATCCGCTTTGTTGTTGTTACCTTTTCATGATCAGAATTGGAATCGTTTGGATGCTCATCTGAATGAATGTCAGATTTAGCATTTAAGTATGATAGGTGTATCATGCTTTAGCATGTTTTACATGCAACTGAGCACTTCATCCCTTGTTTCCGTTAGCCACAAGCTGATTCACAATTTTTTAAACACCTACAAGAAATATTTTCCAAAATACTTCTTGACACTGGTTCATTATTTGTGTAAAAACTGGTTGTAATCTGTAATTTGTTAATTTCAATTCTCAATGTTCTGCATTGATTTCACATCCGTACCGTGTCTGCGCCTGATAAAATGTTCGGAATAAATGCTGTTTTGAGCTTTCCTGTGTAGGAGGAAGTCCATTTAAATTAAATTTTGTTTTTGATGCATTTCGGGTAAAATAAATGTAACGATAGTTATTGATGGAATATTCTTTATCAATTGCACCATATAGTTTTAGAACATAATATTCGCCTGATTTCAAAATCTCGTCTTGTGATGAATTTGGATTATTAAAAATGGTCATGACTTGTTAAAGGCCCGGATATTTTTTTAATAACTTAAAATGTTCAAGTTTTCCAACATTAAAAAAACATAAAACAGTTGTCGCAACCACTTATCGCGTGTAAAAATAAAATTGAATGTTTCATCCCATTTATTTTTTGAGCTTTGCGAATATATGTTATACGTTATTTCTTTCCCTAGGTTTTAAAAAAATGATATATTTTTCTTCTAGAGTAAGAGCAATTAATAGAACTAGTAAGTCTATGTCTACTCCAATGACAATGACGTCAGGCTCATTTTTTGCTTTTAAAATCGCCTCGTTTACAATCATTATGTCGGCATCATAATGAGACTTTCTAAATACGAGTATAACCTAAACTATTAAATTTATTTGAAAAGTGATAATTGGAATATAATTAGAAAACGCTCACCTAAGAATATTTTAAGTATTGACTACTGAGATAGATAATAACTACTATATTATTATCTATCTCAGTGGTATTGACAATTCAGGTTTATTATCTTATATTTTTTAGCTTTTTGATGTTATAAATAATCTTATATTTATTAGTCATTTGTGTTTAATTGAAAATATTGCTGAAAAATGTTAGATTTCAAATTTAAATAACGTGTGAAAATAAATTTTCTTGTTAAAAAAAAAATTTCGAGGAATCATTTTGGATGTCAAGTTATGTTTAATAGTGAAGAACTCTTATCAACAGTTGAATGACACAAATGGTTTTGTAGTGGACAAGACGTCGAAGACCATATTGATCGTCCTGGTCGTTTTACCACGTACAAATTTTGGACAAGTATTTCTATGTAAAATGGTATTCACAGGAATACCTGATTTGATTCATTTCATATACTCGTAATAAATGGTTTAGAATATTTAAACATGGTATAATAATTTCAATTTTACTAAATTTTGATTATTATTGTTTTCCTTGTAGCACTTCATAATTTTTCTAATCAGCAGGCCACTGATTTAGAGGTGAACTCGGTTTAAAAAAGTTGATGGTTGAGACTTTTGGACATGTATTTCTATACGAAAAAAGTGTTCACAAGAAAAAAAATTATAAAAAAGTAAATATCATTGTAAAAACACTAGCTTCTTCCCTTCGATCAGAATCTAAAAATATAACAGATTTAAAACAACTTTAATTTAATATTTATTGTATAGGTAATGTGATGAACTTAAATTAAGACAAATACAAGAAAATAAAATATTTTATAAAAATAATAATTTACTAATGAATAAAATGAATAGTAATTAAAAAGTTATTAAGCATAATACAGATTTAGAAAACATTAAGTACAAAATCTCTTGATCAAAATATTTTAGATTCTGAACGAAGTGAAAAAGCTAGTGTTTTTACAATGACGTTTATTTATTTTTTTTGTGAACAATTTTTTGTATAGATCTACTTGTTCAAAAGTCTCGATCAGTAACTTTTTGAAACTGGATTTGCCCCTAATTGGTACTTTAAAGAAGTCATTTTTTGAATTACTTAATTCTCCAATTTTTTTTTTTTTGGAAAAACTACCCAAAATTTGACAAAAAAAACACTAGGAAACCATCATTTTTTGATCCAAACTTTATGAAAATTTAAACATAGATATACAATAATATGAGAAACATTTTTCGCCAGAAAATTTTGAAAATGTGAAAAAAAAGTTTTGGACATTTTTCAACATTTCTTTTCAAATTTATTTTTTTTTTCTTTATATATTGGATAAAAAAAGTAAAGTATGGACAAGAAAGCCAGATATACTTCGCACCACGGATATTTTTCGCTCTTTGGGTCAGATACTCTTGTTGAGTGTGTTGAAAATGATGACTATTATTATTCTTTATATTATTAACTTCTTTCATTCAGAATCGTCTTCTTAAAGAAATGATTTATTGTTTCTTTAAAATTATACATAACCTTCAAGAATCTGACCCGAGGAGTGAAGAATATCCATGGTGCGTAGTATGTCCGGCTTTCTAGTCTATACTTTACTTATGTAATTTTATTTAAATTTAATTTTTAAAATACCTAGGCTAGTAAATCAGCATGGGCAATGCCCACATCAATTTTTCATTGCGGAGACAGTTCTCCCTCTTTCCCACTCTAAGTTACGCTTATGGCTACTAATGTCAAACAATAATGTATTCTCAAAACTTAATTTTCTTAATGAATTAAAATTGATAATTAACTCTCATATCTCACAATCTCTTTTAGCATCACCATTAAAACAAAAAATGTCAACATATTCTACTACATCAACATTTCATTTCATCCTAGCTTATAATTAAAATGACCAAATAAATAGAATTGACATTGCTTTTAACTCAGATAACCAATTTTACCATTTTCTTACGTTTTAACCTATACGGCTTCAAAATTTTCAAAATCAGCCATCAGGAGGGTACAACATAGCTTGAGCTTCCATTAGGTTTTCACTACTATTCTATCTCTTCTCATAATATCAAACAGATCATATTGCACAAACAAAAATGCTAACATATTTTTTTTAAATATTCTTTTAAACTATTAATAGATATTTAATGTGTTTGAATTTTATTTTATTGTTAGTTGAAAATAATGAGTTAATAATTATATAATTAATAAATTAATCAAATAATTGTATAATAATAATTTTATATATCAATTTCAACTAAGCAGTGGCAAATAATTAAAATGAATGTGTGCCACTTTTTCAAAAAAAAATTTATATGATTTCATTTTTAATAAGTAAAAACACATGTTAAGCAAATGAATTTTAAGGTAAACATAATTACAAAGGTTATTTAATTATGGCAATGATTTAAGTTTTGCAATGCCAAAATCGATCACTTTATATTGTAAAACAATTATTTGATGGCAACAGTTTTACTGTTCATGAATAAATTATAAATTGAAATACGTATGCAAAATTTAGATGAATGAGCATAATACTTCACGTTGACATAAAACATGGGCATGCCTGAATGAGACTTTTTGAGACTTATATCCCAGTCAAAAATTTGATGGGGGTTTGGGTATCAGTGGTATCTTAATTTAAAATACTACTGAAATAAGAACTTTCATTATGAAAAAGTTCTATCTGTATAGTGATTATTTTGAAAATATTCTCCCAGGAGAACCTTTTCAACGTGCAAAACTAATTTAGACTTTTATTTTATTCATTAATATAAATTCATGATCATCAAATTGTATTTAAATTAAAGAGCACAACTTTGTCTATCATTCTATTAGATTTAACATTAAATAATAGCATTAGGTATTAAAATATAAAATTTTGAATCTTGAAAAGCTTCTCCTGAACAATTTCAAATCAGAGATCTAGAACCTTTTTATTCTCAGCCGACATAATAAAATTTTAAATGATCAGTCATCAAAGTGTTATACTACTAAAGGGATTAATTATTATGTTCCACACAATATTCGTGGATTTCACATCAGATTTGTAAAAAATGAAATATAAAATTATACATTGCAAAGTACTACTTTCTGCATTAAAATATAATTATATTAATCAAAAGTATGATTATAACATAAACATGAATTAAATACAATTATTTTTAATCAACTGTGACCCAAATAGAAAAAAAAAAATCTTTGGTATTTATTTTATCAATTTAATTGTTTTTATTGATATAAACAATAAATTGGTACCAGACTAATATTAATTATTATAATTAAAATGCATTTAGTAAATTTAAGTCATTTATAATAATTTTATTTTAAATAATAATACCAACACCGATGAATGCTTAACTTTCAGTGATCCTAAATCATGTTTATATATATAATACAAATATAATATAATAACAGTAAAATTCCAATGGTAAATTAAAATAAATATAAGAAAACTTATGATAATTAAAATTAAAAACATTGATACAGCATTGGCATATATTATATTCAATTACTTAAACATTTTCATTATGACAAAATTGGGTAGCGAAATCATTGTAATTAAAACTCATTATGTGACTTAGTTACTACTATAAATTAATGTTTTGTGTATAATCATAATCAATTGTTGGTATGACTGACTGCACAAATTTCAAAAATATAATCAGATACATGTGTACTTTTAAATGTTTCCCTCTTCCTCCTTTGGTTACCATCTTGATTAGCTTCTTCATAACTTCTGCATGTCTATATAATTAAAACATAATATAAACATTAATCATACATAAACATAAATGTATTTATATTATGACATTGTGAAAGAGTAAATAAATAAAATATATTATTCAATGTAAGTATAGATTCATAATAATCAGGTATAGTAATTTTTAATGTAAAAATAATGTACTACTAAATAATTTATGAGCAAAAACAATTACATTTTATAATAATGTATACAATACAGAGGAACCTCGGTAGGTATCTTGAAGTGTCAAGGGACCGAAAAAAAATTTGACGTATCGAAACTTCGAGTTAGTGAGGTGATTCAAAATATACATAAAATTTGAAATAAAAATTACGTTTATTTTTTGAGAGGCATTTTTTAACTATAATATTCAATGATCAATTATATTAATTTATTTATTGTACACCTTACATTTATGGATATTTTTTTTATTGATTTATAATCATTAATTAACACACATTTCTATAAATGTGAGATATCAGTCTTTTTTTTTGTTTTTGTTTATAAATAGAATTGCTTTCAATTAAATTAGGTATTTAAAACACGTATTTCCCGGGTTTTGGCTTTCGCCTACGTTCACCCGATCCGCCTGTTAGCGCTAAGCGCTATTAGCGGGCCGAGGACGTGGGGGAGCGACGCCGGCAAGCCGGACGATCGGTTCCAGGTCGTCTACGGACCACCAGCACCGGCCTATCACCAGGCTGTACCTTTTCGAGGCTGGAGAGACATAGATCTCTTGGGGTCCGGACCTCCCACTAGGTACAGTGGTTTGAGGGGCTCTACTATCGTCACGCTGGTCCCACAACCACCACGTTGCAGCTGAGGTAGGCTCCTCAACCTTGAGGGGCACTGAGTCCCGAGCGGCAAGCCGGTCGGGCGTACAGTGGGGCTCCCCTTTCCCGTGGCACCGACTGGGTTTAATGAGTTGACGTCGGTTGGTCAACCCGGTCCCCATGTTTCAGGGCACCTAACACTATTCTGGTTCCCCAGGCCGGCTAATGGTGGGCCTTAGGTATTTAAAACAATGGTAGATTAAATATGCCTAAAATATTACTAGTAGAAAAAAATGTTGTCAAGAACTTCTGACTGTTGCTAAGCATATCCTCGGAGTTTAGCTTACATTACTTTACTGCCTGAATATTGTATATTTTATCAAATCTGTAATATATTTGAATTAGTGAATCATATTAAGCAATGGGGACCAAATAATGACTTTGAAATACAGAAAACTTTGATATATCCAAATAAATTAATATGTAAAATCCAATGCAGAACGACTGGGACTAAAAAAAAAAAATTCAAAATATAAAACCTTTGAGATACCGGAGTTCGGAATGGCGAGGTTGCACTGTATTCATTTTTATTATTACTTTATTCCATTCAAAATCTGTTTGTATTTTTATAAAATAATCTATTTTGTTTATTGATTAGTATGATATTTTGTCTGGTAACTTAGAGTTAAAAATAACTTGATTTATCCACCTTTGTAAATTTTATTAATTTAACTTCATATGGATTTTTATTTAATGATTATAAAATTTAATAAATAGCAATGACTGATACAAAAAGCTGACAATATTATTTCAACAGTTATTGTAAAATATCAATACACTTATTTATTCTTTAAAGACAATTTAAATTGTCTTAAAACAATTAAAATTGTTATTTTATAAACAAAATAATATAAAATTATTGTTAAGCATACTTGCAAGGATGTATCGAAGCCATTGGTGGGCCGGGGATATTTGGATGAGATTCCATAGTAACAGTTTTCTTCGCATAATCTTGACTTACGTCTTCATACATTTCTTTAACACTTAAGGGTACTCGGTTCTAAAATTTAAAAATTTACAAAAATTAATTTATTTTTAATATTAATCAACTTGGTAGATTACACCTTAAGAAACATAAGATATTTTTACTGATTTTATAAATAAATATGAAACTAATGAAAGCATTTTTTAAAGTTAAAATTAACTATATAAATGGAGTTTTGAATATTTACTTCATTATAGCCATAAAGCCATAATCTTGGAGTTTGGTAGAATTTGTCATATGTAATATGTAAATCGTATGTTCTAGTTTTCAATATTTCATCGTCAGAAGTACCAGACAAATGTTTTCCTTTTGGTATTGAATCAACAATTACCTTGAATAAAAGTATGATAAATAGCATAAGAAGCCAATTAAATTATTTGTATAGTTAACAACTGTAATTAAATTTAAGTTTCCCAATTAAAACCTATAGTTTTTTCTTTTATTGAAGCAATTAATATTTCTACTAGAAATATCTGAAGTTTCAATGAAATCTATTTTTTATTTTAATATTAATTATTAACTATAATACATAATACATATAGTTTATGAAAAATAGTCGATGGCGTCTTTGTTTATAATCCACATTTTAGATTCTGAACGTAGTGAAAAAGCTAGTGTTTTTACAATGATGTTTTTTTTTTCTGTGTACAACTTTTCGTATAGAAATACTTGTCCAAAAGTTTTGATCAATAACTTTTTGAAACCCGATTCACCTCTAGATTGTACTTTAAAGAGGTCATTTTTTGAATTTCTCAATTCTTCAATGTTTTTTTTGAAAAAAACTGTCCAAAATTTGACAAAAACGACTCAAAAATCATCATTTTTTGATCAGAATTTTATGAAAATTTAAACATAGATAGAAAATCCTATGAAAAAGATTTTGACGCAAGAAAATTTTGAAAATGTGAAAAAAAATTTTGGACATTTTTTTTGCTTATATTATTCTTCTTTTATTACTTCCTTCGTTCAGAATCGTTTTACTGAAGAAATAATTTATCGTTTCTTTAAAATTTAATACGCCCGTCAAGAAAATACCACCCGTTGTGCGAAATATGTCTGGCTTTTTTTTAAAAACTACAATAGAATCTTAATTAACTGTGCTGGAAATTAACCATGTTTACTCATTCAAAGATTTGTAAGTAACAAAAGTAAAATCATAGACCACACATCTAAGTAGTATGTATTGTATATTATATTCTGTAAACAGGTTAATTTTGGCTTGATGACATGAATTTAAGAAAAGTTAGAAGTGATTTAAGAAAAAGCATTTCAAACAGCAAAAATCAAAAACTGTTTACTTCATGTTTTAAGCACTGATAACTTAATAACATGACTATTCACATACATATAACATTGTAAATATTTTGTATATAATTCATTAAATAAAAAGTTTCAATTGAACATGGTTTTCAATTATCTATGTGACCCACTCCCACTATTAGCCTGGATAATTGAGGTTCTACCGCATACATTTAATGCTGATTGTATTCATGAAATTTGTATTTTTATAATTTAATTACTTAACTTAATTATAAGCAATAACTGCTAATAATAGTTTTATAGGTTTCTTTAATTTACAAATTAAGTTTATTGATACATAACATACAAGTTTGACATATATAGTAAAAATAATATAATAAAAGCTAATGGTTATTTTACTAGACAGCTATTAAGTGTCCTACTTTTTAAAATAAATTAAATAATTGGTGGTATAAATTTTATGAATCAGTATATTGATAATTTTGGATCTCAAAACTTAAATTATATAACCATAACTATGAAATATTATTAAATTATTAGAAATAAAATAAAATTAGATATTATTAGCTAGTTATAGAGAATTACCGATTCATCTTCAAGTATACCACTTTCAACAAATTCATCCATATCTACAGGTTCACCTTCATCGTCATCATCATCAACACAACAATCCTGAGTATCTAAATTTGGTTTTTTTATAAATTTATTTTCTGTAAACTTGTCAACAGAAACTTGATTTAAACTTCCAATGTTTACATTGTCAAGAGTTTCCTATAAACAAAAAAGTACTAAATAATTCCATATTATGCCAAATGGTAAATAGGTAATAAGTATTCAAGTGTTTACTAAAAACGCTTAATATTATTAATAAGTTTCACAAATTGACTTTTTTAAATATTTTATGTTATTAGTATCACTGAGAACTATAATCAACAAGTTTATTAACTTATCTAGATTATTCTACATCTAATAATAATAATAATAATAATAAGCCAGACATACTTCACACCATGATTATTCTTTGCTCTCGAGTGAGATTTAGTGGGTGTGTTAAATTTTAAGAAACGATAAATTTCTTCAATAAAACGATTCTGTGTAGAGGTAATTTAAAACAATTTTACTTAAGAAATATAAAGTTTATTTATATATTTAGGTTTATTAATATAATGTAAAAAAAAATATTTTGTACTTAGCCAGTTTTATAGCCTACTATAAGGAAAATATACATCTTATAACTATAAGGGAAAAAAATTTTGATGAGAAAAAAAGTGTTTCCACTCCGTAGTTATTTATTTATTTTTTTGTATTTTCTAAGTTTTCTTTTTGTGCAAAAACATTCTTCATATTTTAATTTTTATAAAATTTGGATAAAAAAATGAAGATTTCCAAGATGTTTTGTCAATTTTGGGTAGTTTTCTCCAAATTTTGAGAAAACTAATGAGAATTTCGAAAAAAAAATGACCTTTTAAAAGTTCCATTTAGAAGGAAATTGTGATTTTAAAAGTTGCTAGTTGAAACTTTTGGACAAGTAAATTTATATGAAAAAGTGTTTATAGAAAATAAAATAAACATCATTGTAATAACACTAGCTTCTTCGCTTCACTCAGAATATAAAATAAGATTGTTACAATTAAAATCTCATTTAAATATTCAGAAAAATTAAATTTTAATTTCTAAGAATAAATAGAAGAAACAGAGTAAGAAAAAAACAAGAACATAATAAATACAAGAAAATAAATATTTTGAACGCATATTATGTAAAACATAAATGAAACATTGAAAAGAAACAAATAATATTTTAAAATTTAAAATATGTAATATAAAAGAAAATATTAGGTTCTAGGTAGATACTTCAGTTTAAAACAAATTCCTATTATATTAAATAGATTACAGTAAAATGTTATTAATCTACATCCAATTATTCTGGACTTTGCTTAATCCAGATAACAATTTAATAATACTTATTAATAGTGTTATGAAAAAATAATTGATTTTACATAGAAAAAAAAGTAGTGCCAGAAATCAGAAAATAGCAATGACTACACTTGTAATTCGGTATTTTGTAGGGCCTAATACTGTATTGAATCATAATATATTGTAAACTAAATAACCTTTCCACTTCTTAAATTTACAATGCACATTTCTTATATTGAATAGAGTATTTAATATGTACCTTAGCTTATGTTAAAGGTTATTTTGTTAAATACAGCTTTTCAATAACTTAGGACTACTTAGAGCTCCAATTAATTCTGATTAATGAGTTTTTACTGTAGTTAATTTTAGTTTAATAATAAATAAATGTCTTACACCAAATGAAAGCGCAGATATTTTTTCATTTAAAGATGCAGCAGAAGAATCAAAATGATGTGTTTCAACCCATCCGCCATCCCCTTCTTCCAATTCAACAATATTTTCTTGAATTTCATAGTTTTCAACCTAAAACAAAACTTATATTAATTAGAAATGTATTAAATAATATAATAATAATTTTTAAATAGTCTAATCATATTCTTTACTTGTTTATATCGACGCAAGCATGGAACATTTCTCGTAATTAAGTATTGTTTATTTTTCGGTAAATAAGATTTAGTCTTGCAATCATCTCCATTGGCCCATTCCCATGTTGGACAAGTATGCACTAAATGGTCACCAGCAGTTACAAATTCATTTGGTGTCACTACACCTGTTTGTTTGAATTTTGATTCCTGAGAAAAAAAATACATTATTGTTTCCTTTTAGTCACTTGCCTGTGTTTATAATAACAAAATACATTATAATCATAAAATCTAATGGTAGATTTGATGGATTGACAAATTCTGATGGCACCCCTACAAACACATTTTGTTCGGAAGCCCAAATAAATCATTAGGTTAAAAAAAATTTGCTTGAAAAATCAAACATGTTTCAGGCAGCAAAAACGTTGTTTTGAAATTTTAATGACACACCATATTTTATTCCAAGAAAAATATTTTTGATAGACAAAATTGTAGTTAATAGTATCATTAATTCAAGTTCCTTATGCTAATTAGAATAATATTGTAGTAATATCTTTAATTCTCTTACAATATGCAGTTGTCTATACAAAATATCTTAATAGGTTATTATTTATTAATTTATTTGGAATAAACGGCTTCTAAAATTTTTTTTCCAATTCTTTGATGAGCGATTTAGTAGTTGTCAAGAACATTCTCTCTTATTTAATACAACTAATAGTATTTTTGCTCGGATTTTTGTTATACTAGTATTTTATTAGGTACTATATGATTAAGGTTCAAATTTTATTGCGTTTGCAACTTGTTTCAAAATATAATTTAATGCAGCATGTGATATGAATTTGTTTCATGATGTAGGTATATATATATATTTATTTAGAAAAGCAATTCATGACTCTTTTCCATTCAGTTATGAGTAGTACGTACTTCACATACCCCTTACTAATTTAATGATATATTTTTTATGCTTATACTAATCATTAATTAACTAACTGTTTTAAATTAATCCAATTGCGTTATTTTCTGCATTTTCATTTTTACTTTCAGGTAAAATAGATGGAGAAATGTTGATTTTAAATATTTTTAAGGAGTAAGATAAACACAAAAGAAAAAAAAGCCAGAAACGCTTCACACCATGGGTATTCTTTATTCCCTGGGTGGGATATAGTGGGTGGGCTAAATTTTAAAGAAATGATAAATCTTTTTTTCAATAAAACAATTCTGAGGGGAGCTACAATTTCTACAAAGGCAAGTTTATTATTATTAAAAGAAATATAGTTTTTACCCAGTCAGTTGTATATTCTATTATTAACACAAAAAAAAAAAAAAAAAATTAAAAGTTAAAGAGAACATTTTTTTTTAAAAAATTTTTCTTTTTCTTTCGTCAAAATATTTTTCATATTGTCTATCTATATTTAAATTTTAATGAAAATTGGATGAAAAATATATTTAATAAAAAAAAAATAATAATAACAATAAATGTAATTAATTAAATAAGTAATACAAATTTACAATTTTATAATTTAATAAAAACATGGTTTATTAATATTTTATTTTCTTCAGACTTAGCTAGGTAGCGGTTACTTTTTTTAATGATTTTTTTTCTTGCTCGCAAGAACTCCTCGAAAATAAATCCTGTGCACACAGGACCTATTATTCTATTACAGCCGTGATAACTAACCTTAAAACCCGGCAGATTTGAAAAAAAAAATAAGGCCATTAATTTACCTTTAGCACCGGAGTCAAAAATCCAGCGACGCCTAACGCAGTACCTTTGACGGAGTTAATAACGTTTTGCATGGTTTCCAACAGACTAATCCGTTATCCGAGTAGCGAGTACAAACAGTGTTATATTTAATTATTAAAAGATGAACGAATCCTCAGAACGAACAACCCGGTCGTCTGTGGCTTTCACTTCACTAAAAACGCGTTACAACATTGGAAGTAAATAAAAAAAAAAATAAAATAATAAATAAATAATAATAATAATAGTAAATACTAATGTATTCAGGAGATGTAGTAAAGAAAAAAACTGACTGGATGGTCGAAAACGCGACAGTAAAGCAGAAGTCGAACCGAATTAGTATTCAACATTCCGGTTAACCGATCGCGAGAATAGTGTGTAAATTGTGGTCGTGGGTTGGCGATATAAATTAATAACATAAATAGAGAGATAGGTAATGCGTGTGCGTGTGCGTACATATATTATATATATATTATGAAGTCAATATGTTATACTGAGTATATGGACAAGCGTTACAGCGTTATATATGTATATTATACATTTATTAATTTATGTTTATATATATAAAAAAAAAAAAACCGGCGGCAAGACGACGGACAACGATGGTAGGGAGCGATACGACGCTCGGCAATATTTCGTTACATTTGGACTCCCGAGCGATACTATGAAACGCAACGGCCCTGACCCGTGACTGGTATGTGACGTCACGACCGTGGTCCCAATAATATTAATACATTAATTTATTATCTTTTACACATACACACACGAGTAATATAGCACGGATCCAATTATTATTATTAATATCATTATAACATTTGTAGCCGCGTCAAACGGTCGACAGTTAGTTACACGCAATACACATCATTGAGACGACAGAATGCAGGCGCGGTGGCATGATTGTCAAGAGACCGTTTCGAATGAAACTCTGGATAAATAGTCCCGAGAAACGTGTTTGTCGTAACAAAATACAAATAAATACGCACTACGAATATTATTGTTATAACATTATAAATTTTGTTATCGGTCGAATATAGAATTAGCAATAATGATAATTATTATTAATTGTGGCCGACACGAAATGGATGGATGGGCGAAGAAGCGAGGGAAGGAAAGAATATTATATTATGATTATTGGCTCGGTAGACGAACGATCTGGTAATAATAATAACGGTCGACGAGCATTGACTTATCGAGTGTACGATTTCAAACCAGAAAACAAGAGTTTTACATGCATAGAGTTGAATGATCGATCCATTTACTGTTGTACCAGTAGTTTATATTAGTTAAAAAATAAACTCAAATCATCTGTAACAGTAATAATTAGTACGAGTACGATCACGGCTTTGTTTAATTCGCTTGTTTGGAACAACAGGTGGTAACATAAAATTTGCCAAGTGTATTTAAATTGTTAGGATCTGTGATCAGGCACCGAATTATATAATTTTTTTTATTATATGCATACATTTTTACAAAATTATGTACTTTAAATTGTACACATACAATCACCGATTCAGTATGTGTATTCATTGTTACACTTGATGTAAAGGATAACCGCCACCGATTTAGAACATACAAGGACGTATAGGAACAAGAATACCCATGGTGCGAAATATGTCCGACTTCTCAATTATTATTACTATTTTCAAAATGTGTGATCTCGGATTAGGGGCGTCCCTGACTTTATTTTCTATTTTTAAATATTTTAAATTCTATAAGAATTTAATGCCTTTACTATGATATCTTTACATTATTTCACATTTTTGTATAGAAACATAATTTCTTAGATTAGAAATTGCATCCCTATAGTAGTATAGTACTTTATGTAGTTTTTCAAAATTCTCAATACTTTTTCCAAAAACAAGGAAAAACTGCTGAAAAATGTAGTAAAAACAAGATTTTTATGAAACCAATTTTAGTAATTTAGCCGTAACCCCAAATACTAGAAACTTGAAATTTTCATTCATTCATAACAATAGATAATACAGAGGTAGTGTAATACAGAAATGTATGAAATTTGATCACTTTTTGAATAAATATAGAATTTTGGAATTACCTTGTGTTTTGTAACATTTTATCACATAAAACTTAAAATTCTCGATATTATTAGTCGAAAATTTAGTATAATTTCACTCACCTTTTTTTATTACTGTTAAAAGTTGGAATTTGTATGACACGAAAATCTCGTCTACACAAATTTTGTCGTTTTTATTAAATTTCTTGAAATATTTGTTTTCGGAAAATTAATTGAAAATTTGGAAAAATTACCTCTTTAAATAAGGTACAACCAGGATGCGATTTTTGATCAAAAAAATTATCGTATGAATCTTTTGGACGAATATTTTTGTATAAAAAGTAATTTCATAAAAAGAAAAAGTAATCATTGTCGAACATTAGCTTTTTCTTTCATCTCAGAATCTAAAAAAATATATAAAATCAAGAGGCCAGGGAGGGGCGATCGCCCTTCGCTCCCCCTCAAATACGCCCTTGTCTATTACAACTTGCCGTGGACGATTCGCTGAGAGATATTTTTTCTGTTGCGTTAACGTTTTAAAATATTACCAGTACAATACTCATATTTACTTGTACTACACAGTTGTATTATATTTTTATTATACAATTGTTTTGTATTTCATACTATTATTATTATTATATTCCATTTAAAAATTAAAATATTATGTATACATATATGGTATAAAAGGTTTAAATATTATAAAAAAGTACATTAAAAAATTGGAGTTATTATAAAATATAAATTAATTAAAAAAATAAATATTCTGTGCGATTCCACGTAAATATGAAATAAAATTTCTATTTTCTGCAGTTTAACTGCTAACAATCTTTAAAATTCGACGATCAACATCTAAATATTTTTTTAATATCCTTGGTGGTTCGAAAAGATCGTACTATTTATATACATTATATTTTAATTTTTAAATCTTTTATACAATTTTTGGATGGAATAAAATAATAATATTAGTATGAAATATAAAACAATGGTATGATAAAAAATAAAATATAATTGCGTAATACGAGTAAATATGAGTATTGTATAGATAATATTTAAAAACGTTTATGTAACAGAAAAAGATCTCACGACGAAACGGCTACGGCGAGTTGGCCGAGTTTGATTTTACTTGTCCTATTCGCAGACTCAATTAGTATGTTTCTCGTTAACACCTGAAATTCAATTAGTATACATTTAAATTACTCATATAGACATGCGACTTAATTGGTACATACCGATTACCCCATCAACCCGCACCCAGAAAAACCCCCTTCACTATCTATTCTAGATAATTTCCAAAACTAAAGCGTATGTTTTTGTGCACTCTTCTTAAATTATTATTCTCTTGCATTCTCTTTGCATTTATTCCTTATAAATTGTAAAATATTTTCAAATTTTTCTATTGAAATAGTAAGTATCTGTTTGGAGTATATTGATACATCGGTCGACACTGTTTTAAATTCTGAGAGAATCAGCGAAGCAGGGCTAATGATTTTGCAATAATGTTTTCTTTCTTTTTTTTCTTTCTGGAAACACTTTTTCGTATAGAAATACTTGTGCAACAGTTTTGATCATTAACTTTATAGATTCAAAATCATATCCATATGTTACTTTAAAAAGGTCATATTCAGTGGTTAAAGTGAGAAAAACTAGGAGGGGGGACTGTAGTTCCTAAAAAATGAAAAGCGTTCTCGAGCCACACCGAATTGCCTGATTGTCTTCACTCAAAGACTAAAAATTATATTGATCATTATAAGCAAATTGCAAATATACTTACTTGAACAATAGACTATAGTCCCCTATTAGTTCCTCTTAATCTACTCCTATGTTTATTTGAACTAAATAAATTAACATTAAAAGTAAAGTCATACTTAAAAAGAACTTCCATATTTATAAAAACTATTAAACAAATTCAAAAGCAAGCATAACACTGTAATCAAATAAAAAAAACAATTATTTAACATTGTTATTTAGTATACCCTAGAAAATATTATTCATCAGCTTACTTAGCTTTACTTACAAAGCATATTTCACATCGGAAATAACAAAATCCAAAACTAACGGCAAAAAAAAAAAGTAAAGTATAGACAAGAATACTTCGCACTACCGATATTTTTCGCTCTTCAGGTCATATACTCTTGGTGGATGTGTTCAAAATGACGTTTATTATTATTCTTTATATTATTAACTTCCTTCGCTCAGAATCGTCTTATTGAATAAATGATTTATTGTTTCTATAAAATTCTACACGCCCGTTAAAAGTATTTGACCCAAAGAGCGAAGAATATCCGTGGTACAATGCATGTTCGATTTTCTTATCTATACATTACTTTACTTTTTTGTAATAATTTTGAAATTTTGACCATTCAAATAAATTTCTAATATTAACGCTTTTTAGTGATCAAAATTAAAGCGTCCCCCCTGAACTTTGGGATTTGATTTAAAGAGGACGCTTGATTGTATTCCAAATAAGATGGGAGACTCAGTCCCCCTCAGTTCCCTCTCTTTTTAACCACAGGTCATATTTTATATATGTTAATATTTTTTTTCAAAAAATAGGAAAATCTGTAGAAAAATTGACAAAAATCGGTAAAATATGCTATTACTGGAATTTTCATAAAATTGAAATTTGTTATTTTAACATAATTTCAAAAATAATGTAACTAGTAACTTGAAACTTTCACCAACTATTAAAAATGATTACGAGAAAAATTTTAAAAACATTTTATCAATTTTAAGTAAAGTACAGCATTTGGAAAATTTTGTTTTTTATTATTTTTAATCTCGTTTTTTATTAGGTTTTAAGTAATGAAATTTTTAGTTCTTGATATTAAGACTTGAAAATTTAATATGATCTCACATATAATATGTCTAATTGACCTGAAAAAATCTCGAAAATCGTAGGTTAACTTTTTTCTCTATAACCGTTTAAAATAATTATTTTGACGGAATTTGTTAGTTTTACCTACCTATAATTATACACTAATGAATACAAAAGAAAATTGGTTCAACCGATCTTTATGAAACTTGGTACGTACCTAGATGGAGTATCGTTACGGATATTTTGGGGTGGTAATTTTTTTTACGGACGAATAGTTTAACAATTTACAAGGGTTTTATAGAATAAAAAATCTTAGAAAGTCAGGACAAATATAATGGAATATTTATAGTATACAGACATCCAAAAAGGTTGGTAATGTTTTTTCGTTATTTTATGTATTTTAAATTCTGAGCGATAGCAAGGAATGTATTAGTTTTACAAATCTGTTTTTTTCATATACGTATCTAAAGAGATCATTTTTTGAATTTTTGAGAATATTTTAATTCTTAAATTTTTTTTTTTGGTAAAAACTACCAAAATTTGATAAAAAATACTCGAAAACCACAATTTTTTGATTCAAACATTATAAAAATTTAAACTTAGATAGATAATAATATGAGAAACATTTTGGCGCAAGTAATTTTGAAAATGTCAAAAAAAAATTGGGACATTTTTCTAACAATTATTTTCTCATTAATTTTTTTCCTTTTCTTTATTAGATAAAAAATTAAAGTAAAGTAAAGTAAAGTATAGACAAGAAAGCCGGACATACTTTGCACCACGGATATTCTTCGCTTTTCAGGTCAGATACTTTTGGTAGGTGTGTTAAAAATGATGACTATTGTTGTTCTTTATATTATTAACTTCTTTTGTTTAGAATCGTCTAATTGAAAAAATGATTTATCGTTTCTTTAAATTTCTATACACTCACAAAGAGTATATGACCCAAACAGCAAAGAATATTCATGATGCGAAGTATCTTCAGCTTTCGTGTCTATACTTACTTTACTTTTTTCCCTTTTTAGTTCATTTTACTATATTATATAATCTGTAAAAGTGTGTATTAGTGTTTGACTTATCACAATTTGGCTAAAGATAAAGTAAAATTACAGAATCATATATCAAATATCATATCATATCAAATTAAATTCAATAAAAATATTTATTATTATTTTTCACACATTACTTAAATAATTTGAATAACCTTTATCTATATAAAATTAATATGAACATAAATATTAAAATAGAAATTTTTCTTACTAATAAGATGCAAATTTTTTAGATTTTATAAATTGAAATTTTCAATGCAAAGTGAATTTGATGTGATTTTAAATGCATTTTTTAAGTTTTTTTACTATATTCACATTTCATACCCTTACTTTTTACTACTATGGAGAACTGCATTACAAAAGTGCTGTTTTTATTTTGAATATTTCAAATTCTAAATCTATAGTCAGAATATCAATGAAATATATTTTTTCTTTAGAAAGTCGGGGGGGGGGGGATTCCCCATCTTGTTCTTTCTCTCCGAGAGCCTATGATATAATGATAACTATGTTTGTTTTATAATAACAATTTAGCTATATCATTCAACATACCAAAAATATTTTAAATTGTTCTTGAATTAGGTACCAATTATTCAATTCAGTTCAATGTCTTTTTAATCACAATAGTGATGACTCATTAATGTTAATTAACTGTAAAACAAAAGACGAATTAATTCAATACAGTGTTTTCATATTGTTTAATTGTTACTAGATTATTAAGAATTTTTTTTATTATTAATTCTTTAAATATAAAAAAGCTGCACATACTTTACACCTCGGGAGGAATACTTTTGAAGGGTGTGTTGAATTTTAAAGAAAGGATAAATAATTTCTTCTATAATATGATTCTGAGTGGAGCTTTAGTTAATACACTGCAATAACAGTAATTGTCAGTATGATTTACATTATTTAATTACAGAATAATCCATGTCCAATTCATTATTCGAGTAAATGATCAAATTTGTATAATAAGTTGCGTAATTATAAGTACTAATATCACCAAGTGATTGAAATTCAACCAGAATAACAATGTTAATTAATTTTTGTGTGATTGTAAACTGATTT
The DNA here is from genome assembly GCA_025469315.1 of Stegophylla sp. TES_Ste_2020. Lineage (NCBI taxonomy): Eukaryota > Metazoa > Arthropoda > Insecta > Hemiptera > Aphididae > Stegophylla > Stegophylla sp. TES_Ste_2020. Next base: position 27,400 of record JAIPRM010000689.1, on the reverse strand, counting down.
TACATACTATACTGATATGAATTTAAATTTTGAACTAAAAATTATTTTGTTACATACAAAATTTACTATACAAAAAACAAAACTTGATTTTAAATTCTGAACGAAGTGAAGAAGCTAGTGTTTTTACAATGATGTTTATTTTTTTTTTCTGTGTACAACTTTTTGTATGGAAATACTTGTTCAAAAGTTTCGATCAGTAACTTTTTGAAACCAGATTTGCTTCTAGATTGTACTTTAAAAAGGTCATTTTTTCAATTTCTCAATTCTTCAACTTTTTTTTTTTGGAAAAAACTACTTAAAATTTGACAAAAACGACTCGGAAACCATTATTTTTTAATCCGAACTATATGAAAATTTAAACATAGATAGAAAATAATATAAGAAAGATTTTGACGCAAGAAAATTTTGAAAATGTAAAAAAAAATTTTTGGACATTTTTCTAACATTTTTTTTTCTCATTTATTTTTTATATTATTAACTTCCCTCGTTCAGAATCGCTTTATTGAAGAAATGATTTATCGTTTCTTTAAAATTCAATATACCCGTCAAGAAAATCCCACCCGTCGTGCGAAGAACACCCATCGTGCGAAGTATGTCTGGATTTTGTTATATTGATTTCACTTTGTACATAATGAACATTTCATAACTAATTTCAAATTAAAATAAAATATAAATATCATAGGAAAATAATAAAATAAAGCAGCTCTAATTATCGTAAATCAACATTAATTAATTATGAAAAAATGTTCACAGAAAAAGAGCAAAAAAAAAAAAAATTACCATCAACGGTCAGAATCTATATGAAGAGACACCTACCCCCCAAATTCGAGCATTGCTAATAGTTAATAAAATAAAACAAGCAAAATTTTTTGTAAAGCTCATGTCAGTTAATTATGATTAAATAGGTAAGTAAAACGACACACACACTTAGCATTTTAGCGCCATAGATACATTTTGTTCCTCATTTGGGATTTTGTTGGTGTATTCAGTTTCAAAGAAACGAATAGTTAGAAATCATTTCTTTCATAAAATAACTCTAAGCAGAGCTTCAGTTTATACAATTTTACTAAAAAAAATATTAAGTTTTTTATTATTTAAAAAAACAATTAATTTTTAACTCAGCCAGTTATATATCCCACTATTAATAATTGATAACTGGAAGAAACAATTTTTTATGAGAAAAAAGTGCTTGATATAGTAAACATTTTCTTTCACTAATATATTTTAATTCTTATTTTATTATCATTATTGTTTATCTATATTTAAGTTTTCATAAAGTTTATATTAAAAATGCCGAACATACTTCGTACTATGGGTATTCTTCACTCCTCAGGTGGGACTTGGTAGGTGTGTTAAATTTTAAAGAAATGATAATTAATTTTTTCAGTAAAATGATTCTGAGTGGAGCTTCAGTTTATAAAAGACAATTTCACATAAAAATTATAAAGTTAATTATGATTACATGAAATGCATTTTAATCCGAGCCAGTTTTATAAACTACTATAAACTAAGAACAGAAAAAAAAGTAAATTAATGTATAGACAAGAAAGCTGAACGTATTTAGCACCACAGATAATCTTTACTCCTTGGGTCAGATACTCTTCTGGGTGGGTGTGTAGAATAATAAGACGATTCTAAACAAAGAAAGTTAATTATATAAAGAATAATAATAGTCATCATTTTCAACACTCCTATCAAGAGTATATGACCCAAGAAGCAAAGAATACCAGTGGTGCAAATTATTTCCAGCTTTCTAGTCTCTACTTTAATTGTCTTTACTTTACTTATCATTGCTTTATTTTACTTTAATTTTTTTTATCTTATAAATAAAGTGATATAGAAAAAATTAAACTTCGTACCTTGGGTATTCTCCGTTCTTTGAGTGGAAGACTCAAGTTGTAGGTGTATTTGAATTTTAAAGAATAATAAATCATTTCTTCAATAAGATGATTTTAAGCAAAGCTCTAGTTTATTCAAGACAATTTTATATTAAAATGATAACGTTTTTTTATGATAAAAAAAAAAAGTAAAATAAAGCAAAGATAAGTATAGATAAGAAAGCTGGATATACTTCGCACCAGAAGTAATCTTTGCTTCTTGGGTCAAATACTTTTGGTTGGTATGTAGAATTTTAAAGAAACGAAAAATCATTTCTTTAAGAATACAATTCTGGACGAAGGAAGTTAATAATATAATGAACAATAATAGTTGTTAATTTCAATACATTCACCGAAGAGCCAAGAATACCCGTAGTGCGAAGTATGTCCAACTTTCTTGCTAATATTTAACTTATCTTTGCTTTACTTCACTTTACTTATCATTGCTTTACTTTACTTATTTTTGGTTAACTTTACTTTGTTTTATCTAATAAATAAAGAAAATATTAATGAGAAAAAAAGTATTTATTCAAAATTATTTTTCACATTTTCAAAATTATTTTTCACATTTTCAAAATTTTCTTGCACCAAAATATTTCTCAATTATTATCTATGTTTCAATTTTGATAAAGTTTGGATTAAAAAATTATGGTTTTCGAGACTTTTGTTAAATTTTTGGTAGCTTTTTTCCTAAAGAAAATTGAAAAATTACCTCTCTAAAGTACCTTCTAAAGGTAAATTCAGTTTTTAAAGTTGCTGGTCGAGACTTTTGGATAAGTATTTTCATACAAAATAGTGTTCACAGAAAAAAAAAAAAAAAAAAAAAATAATAATAATAATAAACATTATAGTAAAAATACTTGCTTCTCCACTTTGCCCAGAATCTAAAATGTTGACAGGAGAAAAGTATTTGAAAAAAATGTTAACAATTTTCATTTTCAAAATAATTTCTGTCTTATTGTCTATATATAAGGAGCGGACTGGACCGGGGCTTGGCAGTGATAAACTTCTGATTGTGTGATGAACTTTCCTGATTTAAAAACATTGTAAACTTTCTTGGGTCAACAGAGTGTTTACCTAAATGAAATACTTAAAAGTTAAAAGACTATCATACCGAAGTATATATAAAAATGCAGAGAACTAATAAACTAAATAAAAAAAGGAAAAAACTTTAATACAAAAACAGAAAAAAAATACATAAAAATTTATAAATTATTATTGTTAAAATTTAATTTTAGTAATTTTTACTATATTTTTAACTATACCTAGGTATTAATATTTATTTATATTATTATTTTTTATTTATGTATCTCCATCTAAATAATAGCTTACAGTTAATACAATTTATTATATATATTTTTGTTCTTTATTTTATTTGAATCTCGACCTAAATAATAGCTTACAGCTAAAGAAATTTATTCATATTAGGTATAAATTTTTATTTCATTTGTTTTTTGGCTGCAATTATAATTCACTTCTAAAAAAAAATGTTTATACTATTATTTTATTCTATTTACTAGAGTATCCCAATTTTCTTTTCACTTCTACTTAATTTACTTGCCAATCGTCATCTTCGTCCATGATATATACTGCCTTCCTAATCAGTGTTTACTTCAGAGAGCTGAACAGAGGGGACTGTCTCCCTGGAGAAAAATGTATACCCTCCCGGGAAATAACTATACATATAAACTCCATATACCAGTGGTTCTCAATCTTTTTAGGACCACGACCCAAATTTTTCTTCAAAAACCTATCACGACCCCTATGGTTTTACATTTTTAGAAAAAAAAGTTCTTAAAAATCAAAATTAAATTAATACTTTAATAACTAATTAATTGATTGGTTTATAATGAATGAAATTTTACTAATATATGCAAATGTGCCACTCCATCATTTTTACAATGGATTTTTGTTAAAAACGTAATTTTTTGAGAATTTATATACCTAATTAAATAAATTTCTGGCGACCCCCCAAATGTTAACTCGAGACCCACCAATGGGTCGCGGCCCACACTTTGAGAAACGCTGCCATATACTGTATACATATACACTATACAGGTATAGTGTATACCCCTACCCCTCAATAATTTTTGGTATCCTCCCCGAAGCATAAGGTCTAAAATAAACACTGCTGTGTTTAAAATTTTTTATGATGAAATTGTTTTATGTTTTTGATGTTGTTGATGAATTAAGCTAATAAATAAATGAAATCTTCTTAGCTTTAAATGTAGAATCTAAAAAAAAAATACATTTTGTTACTCTAAAATGTCAAGAATTGACTTAAATGGATATATGGCTTTTTTGCTTAGTAAAATAACATATATTTGAATGTTTACTTAAGAAAAATGTAGTATGAATGTTATACGGGGGTATTGGGGGGTGGTCCTCATAAATCCACTCAAAATCTTCAAAATATCTTATAAATTGCCTAAATTTAATACCATTAGAGGGGTCATAATTAAATTAATTATCATTTCAATTCTTACAATATATAAGTATAGTTTCTACAAAGAGTCACTTCTGGGTAAAAAAATATGTGTCTTTCCTTAATGAAAAATAAATATGCGAACAAAAACTAAGCGAAAAAATCTTAAAAGTAAGATCACTTACTACCTTTTTGCTAGGCACATAGTAGATACTGCCTTTTGGCTTTGTAAAATCAATACTTTTTGAAAAACCATACATGCATTTCCATTGTCATTATGGAATTAATAGCTTATTAAAATTTTGACCATCTAAAAATTCTTGGGGGGGGGAGAGGAAGAGACTACTACCATTACCTTTCTCAAAATAGCGACTAGCGACTATTACTATCATATTTTATATTTTAAAACAACTAAAAAAATACCTTCTGTAACTTAAAGACCTGTAGATAATTATGGATATTTGGGGAGGGGAGGCACATGTTTATTTTGCCTTCCCCATGGATCAACCACTAATACACTTATAGGAGAGGCATCAGTTTAGTAATTGGTAAAATTAATACATGTTGTATGCAAGTATATTTCCAATGTTCATTGATAAATAAATAAAATAAATATTATTAGGTGCCGTTCTCTTCGGTACAACAATAGTTGTACACGTAGTGAGATTTAGTTGAGAATATCATTATTTGTGACGTTTACGTTAAAATTAGAGCACAGATATCTATAATGTTCAAATACTTATGAGCAGAGAGAACAAATCATCTTTTCATTGTATCCTAATAAGCTGCACGTAGCGTTTATCACGAAAATAAAAAATCACAGACAATAGGCTTACAGGATGTAAATTACAGCGTTTTGGGTTTTTCAATTATTCTTAAATAGCAACAACAATTCTATCAAATTACGGAGTGTTTTTTACTAATACCAGATTAATAATACTATTTAATATAACATACGTCCAGATATCCAGTAAACTGAGTCCATCTCACAACTGTTGGCCATCATTTGCGAAGCTAGAAACTGAAAAATTGTACAAAATACCAATCGGTAGTCAGTACTACAAAAATATAAAATAATAGTGTGGGTACGATGTAAGATATTAATACCTTTACAATTGTATACACTCGATCTTAGATTATGCAGTCTAATTATGAAAGTATAACAGTAAACATTATAGCAGTAGGTATATTATAAAATAAATAATTGAAATATATTATTATAATAGTATAATATAATATAATAATTTATATTATTATAATATAATAGTTGGTTCCACACATAGACATAATGTACAAGCAACCACAGATATGCAAGCAACATAATATTATGTCTATGGTTCCACAACAACATTATCTCTCCTGATATTATTATAGGTAGTGATTAAAGATTACACATTTTGATAATGATATTATCAATATATCATTTTTTTTGTACAGAGATTGCTATGTGCCTATGTACCTGCATCACTATTTTACTGTAAATTTATGATACAATTTTAATTTTAAATATTTATATTTTTCTACAAATGCGAGTTATTGGAACACTCGATTGTAATATTGTAGCCTATATTTTATTTTACTCACTTGTATAATTTTTTATATTTTATGAAGATACATATGAAGTCTATACATATGAATATATATATATATATATGTATATGTATATTTAATCATAGACCTAACTATGCATAATGTGTATTCAGTATATTCACTTTTTATTTATTTGTATTACTAAATATTTATGTGAACTGTAGTGATAGACTGATAACTAGTAACAATTGTTTTTGTAAGTATTTTTCATGAGTACCTACTTAAATTAGCAAGTGAACAATATTAGTAGTAATTCATAAAGCTTAAATTTAATTCAAAATATTTAAATAGATGGAAGAATTGGCTGCCCTACTAGATAATTTAAAATCAATTGTAGAATGTTTGTCTATGTCCAATCAAACCAATACTTGGGAAGTATGTGGTGGCTTAGATCGACTGCATTCAATTATGATGATCATTTTTAGACATGGATGTTTATCGATTAACTCAAATGTGAGTTGACATTGAAAATAATAACACAATTAAATCTCTGCATTTAATAAACACATTTAAATTAAAATATTATATTTTAATTGCAAAGATTAATTATACTTAAAACTGTAAATAAATAATATTTATATGTATTTTGAAATAGGGTAAAGATGCTGTTTGGAATTTTATCCAAGGAATAAATTGGTTACATCCAACAATAGCTTCATTATGCACATTTTTTAATAGTTCAAGCCCAAAAAATGTAAATTTTGATAAATCATCATTATGGATTTATAAAAGGTATGTTAAAATGCACTTGACAATAAGTTATAGTTATTGAGATATGAAATTTAATAAATTTGCTTGCATTATAGGGTGTACATAATGCACATATTTGTAATACATAATATTAAAAACTATTATTACATGACAAAAATGTTAGATTCTGAACGTTAATGAAGAAGCTTATGTTTGTTTTGTTGTAAATAAAATTGTTTTTATACTTGACCAATATCCAAAAAGAATACCTCGTTATTAATAAACCAGTTACAAACATGAATTGTGTCATTTAAAATATGTGTAGTGGAAAATAAAATATATGAAATTTCTAGAGTAGAATAATATTTTAAAACTACTTCTTGATATATTTTTGTTTCTACAAATATTAATTTTATATTAATGTTAATAGTAAATATACTCTTAAATTTTTTTCATAATAAGTACTTATTGTAAACATTTTTTCAATTACTTTTATAAAATATCAAGTGTTAAACAAACAGAATAATTTGTAACTTTGAGCGATAACTGTAAATTAATATGTATTAACCGTAACCAACTTAAATCAATTGAAATGCATTAAATAATTTCATTAACATATATAAATAGCCATTTAATGAATAATGAATAGGTAAAGTTTGTTGAATAAAGATTAATAAATGAACAAGGTGCTTGAAAAATTGTTAAAATATTTTGTATAGAATCAATTTCAAATAAAAGTTCAGGTCAATGTTTTGGTATGTCTTTTGTTACAAAATAAAATATTTTTTATGCTTAAATAAAATTTTAATTAAATAATTAATTCAAATTTGAGATATTTTATGTTCATTAAGGTATGCTAGTTCTAGATATGACATGTATAGATTTATAACACACATTTGTGAAGCTCAAAATTAGGTATTCTATATCTAAAATAAAATATGATTATTGGAAAAAAACCAGTGTACCATGCATATTTTTCACTCATCAGATAGGTTACTTATGAATGGGAATGTTTTGAGTTTTAAATACAAGAGATCTTGCAATTTTTATTTTAACATTCATTTGAGTTACAGTTATAAATTTAAAGGCTTGTAAAGGATTATTCACTGAGCTTATCTTCACAGACTTTTTATGAGTAGAAAAATATTCAAACAAATTTTTGATAAAAGAAAATATTGAACAAAATAATTTTAACTAAGGGTTTTATAAGGTTATGATTAAACAAAATCATTATTTTATGTGAAAAATCAATTTTATACAAATTTTAATTTTAAACACTTATTAAAAAAATGTATTTACCACTTTTGAGATTTTTCCTGATCTGTCTGTAAGACATATTATTTGAGTGAGGTTGTAACACAATTTCAGCTCGTAATATCTGAATTATTTTTTTTATTATAAAATAGCATAATATATTACGTATTTCTAAAATATTATATTTTCTCGAAATATGGTCAATATTTTTGATAATTATATGAAGTCTGTACCTATTACAGTTTTATTAATTAAGAGTGGAAATATTGAGTTCCTTCTAGAGTTATGACAATTTAACTAAAATCAATTTCATCAAAATATTATTTATAGAAGTTTCACCTTGTTTTTCGAAAACCCGTTAAGAATAAAAAAAAATTAATTGGTTAAAATGTCATATGAATTAAATTGTCTATTGTAAACAACTCTTCCCCTCATCAAATACATAGGGACAGCGGGGAGCAATTTATTACAATACTAAAAACATACCATAAATATACTGATCTAAGTTTTAATTAGAAAAAAGTTTAGCAATAATAAAAAAAAGTTATCCTGAAATCTAAAATTAAATATTTATTTTTAATGATTTATTGAAAATGTTAAAACTTTTAGGTTAAGCAAATTATACATACCATCAAGAAAAATAAAAAAGATTTACTTATTATAAAATATATGATTTTTAATTGTTATTTATGTAACATTTTTAAAGCTGAACATACTTTATTTAACTATTTTAGATAACAGTAGCATCAGTATTGACATTTTATACTTAATATTTTACATTGATTACTCATTTCTACTGTGTAATAATTTCTTAAAGAAAATTTTATTATAATTTCCAGCCTTGAAAATCATACATTATCAGAAAAACTTGGATGGTTATTGTCTGATAAAGACAATCTTTGTAAATGTTATAAGCCAGAAGCTTTTTTACGTCAAAAAGCATATAGTGATGCAGTATTATTGTGCCTAAAAGTTGTAGAGCTTAATCAACCTTCATTATTATCTGAAATTGATCCTAAATTAGTGAGCAATGTTTTATTTATTAATATTTATTATTTAATAATATTACTATTTTAAAATAATTTTCAGTATCTAAATTATTCATCTAAAAATGAACACTGTACTACTCTACCAAAGTCATTATATAAACCAACACGTCATATTGATTATTATGAACCATTGGATTTATCAATAAATTCTTACAAGTATGATTCCTATAAAAGTATCAATGAACATCAAACAAATGCTGAAAATTATGATAATTTTCCTAAATTTAAAGTTGAACACACGTTTAAAAAACAATGTCATAAAAGTTGGCCAGATATTTATGAAACTTTTGATCGACCAAAACTCAGACGATCATTAAGTTTTGATATGCAAATACCAGATTTTTCATTAGACTATTCTGACTTAACAGTAACAACAGAACAGTCTGAAGTTTCGGCTCCAAAATTATTGGATGTTAATTATGAACAGCTTTTAAATGATAATGTTCATTCAATCAAACATAATTTATTTAATAGAAATAAATTATACAACCAAGGTAATTTTTCCAAACGAATAAAACGAAGATCAAAATTCTTTTCACTCCCTCTGAAAATATTGGAAGAATCTGATGATGACACTCGAAGTAATATATCTGATGGATCCAGAACGTTAATACCTTATGATGAATTTCAACCTTCAAAGTATACAGGATCATCTGGATTAGTATCAACATATTTTCCAGGTCAAGATTTGTTTAAATTTTTGTCTTCTGGACAGTTTGTTCCAGCCAATGCTGAACTTGATCGTGAAAACGCGCATTTCAAAATGTCTGAAGCGATAATTGGAACTATTGAACAAGTTAGTATTCAAATATTATTACACATTATTTTATTGCTATACCCTATTTTAGTGGTGTTGTGATTATATTGTTTAATAATACCTATTGATTAAATATATTTCGATAAATTACGTTTCAAAACAATAATTTATAAAACATTTTATTTTCATACTCATAACAACTGTTTTAATTTGTTTGCATCATCTATTTTGTTATTAGTTATTACTACACACTATTGTACAACATTTGGAAACCTGTTTTAAAATTTTAATGGGGACTAATTATATATTTAAATATTTTAACTGCCAAATGAGTTTTTCAGTTTTAACTTTCAATATTTAATGTAATTTTCAAAATATATTGTTAAAAAAAAAAAAAAAAAAAAGAAAAAAAACCACTGAAAATGAATCTGTTGCATTTATTTTTAAATTTTATCAACTAAATTTTCAGTCTCTTGTTTTAATTGTGTTTTATTGCACTATAACATATCAGTACAAACATTATTATACTTTATATAAAAATGTTTTGTCTTCATGAAATCCTTTTTTGCTGCGTGTTCGCACTAGTTTGAATAGGGATTTACATGGTCAACGCCTGCTCTCTGAGGACATTCAGCCAACTGCTGGAAATTCTTGGGAAAGCTGTGGGCGATAATTGATTTTTCCATTGGTAATCCATCCAACGAGTCTACTCCTATCGGCTAGCGGCAACTGCCACAATAAGCATACTCGGCATTGCTGTACTACGAACACATGGCGTCCCCTTTATACATATACCATATTTAATTCTCTAAAGTGTCTTCCAGATGTATTGTGTAAGACATAATAATATTTTATTAAAATATCTAAAGTGTATACTGTTTATACATATATATTATACCTGCATGACTTATTTCTTTGACAAAAAATAAAAAAAAATCCCCTTAAAATATTAAATACTTACTATTTTTTGTTTTTTGCATCTATTGTTTTCATTACTTACCTAAATCTCGTTTTGCTGAATGAGTTATTTTTGTAAAATAATTTTATCTCTCTTCGCGTTTTGGATTATTTATTTTGTTTGATATTTGTATACATAGGCGTGGCTATGGATTGTTTAAGAGTGTTCAGGGTGTGCATTTCCAAATCCTGAAAGTTTTATCTAAGTTATAAGGCATTTTTATCATATTTTGAATTTTTTTTAATTAAGTTTAGTTAGGTATCTGTATATTACAGTGATAATTATTTACAAACTATATGAATAGTTGATATTAAATAGTTAATTGAGTGTTCTATGAGAATTAACTCATTGTAATTTAACTTGGTTTAATAAATACATTTGAATAGTTTTTCATGTAAAATTTAATAACTAGATATCAAATTATTTTTCTATTCTTATTTAAAAAATTTTGAGTATTTTAATTTTCTTATTTTACTTTTAACTTCACATCCTAAAAAAAAAATAATGATTTTGAAAATGTTGATTTTGAAATTTATATTATTAGAGATATAAATATCAAAAATTTTGAGTAGCAGATAAGTGATTTTATATTTTTCCAGGATACGACCTGCTTCCCCAATCTGCTACTTTATTTTTTAAATGTTTATACTTATTCTAGGTCATATAAGAGACAAAAAATTGTGAATAGGAAATTAGCAAAAACAAAATAATAACAAAAATAAAAGCAAAATTCAAAGTAGTAATAAGTAATTTTTTATTTGATTTATTTATATTATTTTTATTCTTATATTTTTACTTCAATAAATGTTCCATTTGCAGGCTTAAATGGTTAGCATACATCTTAAATGATTTAAATAGTTTTAAGGTAGCATGTAAGAAAAAGTTAAATTACAAACTTTTTTGAAGTAATTTTTATATTTATATTTTTTAATGGATTTGTACACCCCAGCAATTAATTATTCTTGTTTGATTTTTTCTAACACTTACTGGTCTTTTAATATATTGATCGGTTTTTATAATGTGAGATGATATTATGTTCCTAAATATATTATTTAAATATAGATTTTGAAAACTAATGAAGTAATGAACTGAATTCTTTATGCTAGCTTTCAACTGTATTATTAGTGCTTAAGAATAGGTTATTTGCTAATTCATAGCAATTCCATAAACTAATTAAATATTTCAACATGTATTGTGTATTTTGAAGTAAAATTTTCAGACAGCAGTTAAGTGTACTATCGAGAAACCATTATTAAATTTAATCTCCAATTCTAATTCTTTGGTTGAAAATGTTAAAATACAATCTACTGATGATCTACTTAACTATTGTACTGTTGAAACAAATCTAATTTATCATCCTCTCATGACTTTTAATTTTAGATTCTGAGTGGAGCAAAGAATCTAGTATTTTTATAATGATGTTTATTTTTTATGCGTACACGTTTTGATATAGAAATACTTGTCTAAAAGTTACAACAGGAACTTTTTGAATCACAATTTGCTTCTAGATAACTTTAATGTAAGTTTCCTCAGTCAAATTCTATTTACGTTTTTCCACCTGAAAAGCAAAGAATAATCATGGTACGAAGTATTTTGGGTATTTTAAGTATTTTAGGCTTTTTAAATTGTGGTTTTTAATGATTTATTGTTTCTTTTAAAATTTACCACACCCATCATGTCTCACGAGGAATGAAGAATACCTATGGTGTTTTTAATTGATAGGAATATTACCTGTTCAGATTTTTTTTATAGAACTGCCATTCATTGCTGAAAATTTTCTGGTATCTTTTTATATCTTTGTATCTTCTTAGTTTTTGTTTTAAGTTTTTCTATTAATAAAGGCTTGGTGAATTGGCTGTTAATACTAAAAGACAGATTTTTTTCGTTATCATTTAATAACATTAGCAATTTATTGTTTCATAATTTAAGGATTGAAAATTATATATAAGTTTACTCGTTTATATAATATAACATTTAAATTTTTTTCGAAATAAGTTGGGCCGATTTCTGATTATAAGAGATTTAAATGTCAAATTTAGATAATTTTCATTAATAATTAAATCAACATGGTTTATTCTGATATTGTATTGTTAAAAATATTTACTATAAAATTGACAATAGTCAGCCCTTCCTCCAAAAATTAAATTCTGAATACTGTCTATATAGTGATCTATGATATATACAAAAATATTCATATATAGTTAAATTATGTAAAAAATATTTTTAGCATTTATTTTATATGCAGTAAGGTTTTGGGGAAACAAACTAGGGGACAGTTGTACAAGAATAAAATTTTCACCTCCTACTAAATATGTCTAGCCACGTCCATGTTTGTACTTATATTTTATTTTTGTTAGTTTTCTATTGTTTGAAAATATTTTCTTAAGGTTTATTTACATTGTTGCTTTAAGTTCCAATGGTTACTTTTTGACGCTTTCGTTCGTGTACATTTTTTTCAGATAAAATGCAATCAGAAATTAAATTTGACTGACGAAGTAATTGAAGAAAGTGATGAAGAAATAAACCGATTGAAACAAAAAATTCGCTGCCGGCGTCGACAAAAGTTACACGTGGAACAAACAAAGATGCTTGGCACAACATCATCCGATTGCTTGACCGAATGTAATTCATTTTTTATACTGTGATAATTTTGTATACTATCCCTTCACTGCTGTGTGAACATTTCTATTGTGGACATTTTTAAACATCCTATCAATATTTAACTCGCATATTGAGTGATTTATTAGCGTTCTTATTTCTAACCTAATCCATTTGAAATTAAGAATCATTGTTTCGTTGTGTGTCTGTTACGTGGAGGTTTCTCTGTATTTAAATTGATATTTACGCCTTATTCTTACTGGTGGTTCTCTTGAACAATATTTGTATTTATATTACTTTTTCCAGCTACGTCTACAGATCACACAACTAGTTCATTGACATCTTCGTTTTGCTCAACTACATCCAGCCTGTCTACAACTGAAGACTTAGATGATTTTGACTTCGACAATGAGAGCAACTGTTCATCTAAGTTTTCCATGTGCAGTTCCTCCGCAAGTTCAATTTACTCGAGCTTGGACAGAATGCGGTCATCCAGTATGAGTTCAACAGTCACTGCAGAAAGTGTTGCACGGTCGTTGATCCGTCATATCAGTCATAAGAATAACTGGCCTGTTGATGTCAACGTTCAGTGGCTTATTTCAGAAAATGAAGCTCCTCAAGAGGTAACTGAAATTTATTAAATTGAAATAACTTAAAAAAAGAAATTTATTTATCATTAAATAGGGTATCCTGCTGAGGATTTGCTCATTGCGATTTCTCTTGAGATAATGAAGATAATTAAATTCAATTTTTTTTTACAAGATTCATAGAGACAAGGACAATGAGTATTTCATATTTTTATTGAGTTTAGTGTTTTAATGAAAAAAATTTAAAAAAAAAAAAAAACACTTTTTTTATTATAATCGAAAAATTTAAAGATATTCAACTCATAGAGTTTATTTTTCTGAGAATGTTGACGTTTCATATTTTATTTTTATGGACTTATGATTTTTAATATTTTTTATTAGTATTCACAAAATATGTGTATTATTAGGAGATAGCCATATTGCCTATTCTTATTGATTTTAAGGTGTTCAGAATTATTCATTCTTCTAATAATACACATATCTTGTAAAAACCAAAAAAAAAAGGAAAATTGCTGTGGAATCTTGATAACTCAAAGGAGAATGCCTTGGCCCCTGCATTTCAATATACAAATAAAATTTTATATATCTCATTTTTTTTTTTTGTCTCTAACTGATTAAAGTTATCAAGATTCTTCTGTGTATAAAATATTTGTAGTCACTGTCTCTGTGAGGCCATTAAAAAACTGAATTTGATTATCTTTAGTATCTTAGAAGGTATTGCAAAAGCAAATTCTTTGCAGAATACTCTGTATAAGCACATTATTTAATATACAATGGCTATATCTTATTATAGAATATAACTTTTTAAAGTTAGAATTTCTATAAAATTTGAAATTTTTACATAATATAATTATAATATGTTATTTTCAATCAAAATGTTATCAATTTTGAAATTTTAAATACGCTTACTATTTTCTTTTACTGCAAGATTACTCCCATGTTTTTCTAAACATGGTGTAATTTTACAAAAGTTGGTTTTCTGAATAATTTTTGACAAGCGTTTAAATTTTAGGATTATGGCCTATATGACAGTTAATCCACACAATGCCAGATTTCTCTTATTAATCATTATGTAATATATTGAATATATTGTTTTTATACAATTTTATGTATGGAAAATATTTGTAAATAAAACAGTTTTATGTTTTATTAAATTTGAAATAAATTGTTCTAATTTATATTAAATAATAAAATAATGACTTCCCATTAAAAATTGTGGTCTTAGGTAAGATAATATTAATAATAATTATGGTTCTGTTTATAATTATTCATATGAATAATTTTAACTAAAATATTTAAAGAGTTTTGTAATAAATATTTTTAAACACTGACTTTGTTTTAGATTTTACCATTGCCATCAAGTTGGCCAGTCAATCCACATGAACCTGAAGATCTGTCAGGTTCTTCCTGTAGATTACGAGGGACTAACGATTGGGCTCCACCACGACCTCAAATCATATTTACTTGTCATCCATCTCCGATGTAAGCTTATGAAAATCAAAATGGTTTTAGAAATACCTTACTTTTGTAATTTAGATTTGCATGTATTTTAAAATTATTACTTTTTATCCACTTGTCATTGGATTTATCAATTCAATGGTCAAAATTACTCTTGTTAAAATTATGTGTATGTATTTAAATTGGTTCTAAGTCACTTTGTATTGTCAAATATTAAAAATGCAAAACAAAGATTGTATGGTAGGGTAAAAATAAAAATTTTAGAACATTGTTGTTACTTAGTACAGTATTGTAAAAAAATACATTTTAGAACGGAGACACTTTGTAAGGTGGTAGGGTAAAAATGAAAACTCTAGAACGCAAACACTTTGCACTATTATGTGCGTAATGTACATATTTCATACATGAAATACAATTTCTGTTATGAATTAAACTAATTTAATCTATGAACTGTATTGGTAAAATTTAAAATTGAAAATAACACAATTTAAATTTTTGACAGTAAAACCATAGATTACTATTATTTGATGTAAAATTGTTGGTAATAATTTTCAATTTTGATTGGTTCAATAATGTACAAAAGTATATTTAAGGAAAAGTGTAATAATGAATATATTAAATGTAATGTACTATTATAAAATTAAATCTCAATGATTTCTGTTACATACAATTAAAAATATTAAAATCTGAAAGAAAAACTAAAATTTACCTAATAGTACAAAGTCTCTGTGTTCTGAAGTTTTCATTTTTACTCTACTGTACAAAGGGTTTGTGTTCTGAAAATTTTGTTTTTACCTTACCGTACAAAGTTTTTGTGTTATGAATTTTTAAACAATAGACCACTCAAAGTGACTGTTTACCCTTTAAATTTTGTAATATCTGCACTATACGATTTGCTAATTTTAGATTCTGAACGTAGTGAAGAAGCTTATGATTTTACAATGATGTTTATTTATTTATTTATTTTTTTCTCTTTCTGTAAACACTTTTTCGTATAGAAATACTTGTCCGAAAGTTTCGATCAGTATCTCTATAGAACCGGAATCATATCCAGATGGTACTTTAAAGAGGTCATTTTTCCAATTTCTCAATACTTTTTCCAAATACGGGGAAAAACTGTTGAAAAATTGACGAAAAACGGCAAAATACGCAATTACCGAAATTTCCATAAAACTGAAAATTACTTTTTGATATAACTTCTAAAATAATGCAGCTAGAGACTTGAAATTTTCAACGACCATTAAAAATAGATACGAAAATATGCCATAAAAATTTCAAAAAGATTTGATCAATTTTGAGTTGAGTACGGCATTTTGAAAATTTCGGAAATGTCTCATTTTTTGTTAGTTTTTATGCAATAAAATTTTTGATTTTGGATATTAAGACTTGAA
>JAIPRM010000689.1:0-10666 GCA_025469315.1 Stegophylla sp. TES_Ste_2020 | reverse complement strand
GTTAGTTTTACCTAAAATCACGCACTTTAACGTACATATAAGAAAATTGGCCAAACCGATTGTTTTGAAATTTGGTGTCTAGATAGAAAATTTCATTGCGAATATTTTGGTGCAATAAAATTTCTTATGGACAAAGAATTAAACATTTTACAAGGGTAAGACTGAAAAAAACTCAAAAGTATGGTAGGTATTTGTTATTTGCTTATCTTATCGTACGTGTATTTTTCGACACTAAATTTAATACGTACGATACAAGTCGATAATTACGGTGTGGCCTTTGGACTGCCGCCCAAATTCATTTCTAAGAACCACAATGCCTGATCAGTTGTCACATATTACACGGACCGCCATGTATATGTATACACTATTATATGTATATGTATACATGTATATTTTATATGTATATGTTTACACTATTAAATAACAGTATCTAACCTACTATTTTATATTTATATTATTAACTTCCTTCCTTTTTACAATGATGTTTATTTTTTGTGCTATTAATTTGAGGAGCAGAACCTGTGTGGGAAGGGGCGAATAAACAAAAATACATTAAATAAACATCGACTTTATACTTTTCTTTTTACTTTTTTAAAATTTGTAGGAGGTACATCGCCTCCCCTAGTAGATCCACATCTTAGAAATCTGTAGTTGTATAGTGTATACTTTTTAATTTTATTGTTTTATTCACTTAATATCATATTTTGTTACATGTTAATACATTTTTAGTGTATATTTCAATAATACATTAATTGAATAAATGCATGCATATTTCGTACGTTTTAGTGCATATAATTCCGGGTCTAATATTTTTTTTTTCTTATATTATTAACTTCCTTCGTTCAGAATCGTTTTACTGAAGAAATGTTTTATCGTTTCTTTAAAATTTAATACGTCCGTCAAGAGAATACCACCCGTCGTGCGAAGTACACCCATCGTGCGAAGTATGTCCTGCTTTTTTTCAAATTGTAATTTACTCATTATTTTGATTAAATTAATTAAATTGCTTATATCAAAAACAAAATTATCTAAGATTTCAATTGAATATTATGTGTGTCAATGTATAAATAAAAAAATTATCTTAAGTGAATTTCATTTTATTTGTAAGGAATATTAGATTATTGCCTTCAAACGAAAAAAAAAATTATCTAAACCTGAAAATTAGAGTAGAGTTTATTCTAAAAATGTGTTATTTTATTAAAACAAATTTAAAGTTTGAATCTAATAGATCATATAAATATTCTATCACAACTAATTTCAAACCTTATGCAACCTTATGATCTTTGAATAAAAATTCCGTAATGTTTTTGGATACAAACCTTACTTAATTAATCAAGTTTTCTATTGTATATTTAAATACCTATAATATTAATAAACCTAATAATTGCTGTTCATTAAAAAATAATGTTCAATTCTTATTTTTTATCAATTTGTTAAGTTTATAATGTAATAATGTTTTGAATGCTGTGTTTGAAAAATCATTATCATGCCATTTTTAAACTATTTACCTACTCTAATTTAGTATATATATAACTGTAAATAACATTATCATTGTGTTCAATATTTTAATGAAAACTCTAGTTATGTAACTTGTCATTGAAAATAATTCGTGAAAGTCTAAGGTTTTTAATTGTATGTTTGTCTACAGTAGGAAAAAAATAATGGAGCAACAGGGTTATAGATGTGCAGGCTGTAGCATGAAAGTGGCAGTAAAATATGCTTCAAAGTTCCGTTACTGCTTCTATTTAGGAAGGTACTTTTGCACAGGATGTCACGTCAACAACATGGCCATCATACCAGGTCGGATAATATCCAAATGGGATTTTTCAAAGTACGTAGAGATAAGTGTCATGACTCATATTGAATGACAATGTTTTTTTAATATATAAAATATAAATAAATAAAAAAATAAGTCAATTTGTTTATAATTTGATTGCCTAGATGCATCCAATTGTGTTTTTATCCTCTTGTATTTAGGTACCCAGTGTCGAGTTTTGCACATGCCTTACTTGAGAAAATGCTTTACGACCCGTTATTCAATATAGTTGACTTAAACATCATTCTTTACAAACGTGCCCGAGGCTTAGACAGAGTGCGATCATATCGGCTGCAGTTATACTATTTAAAAGATTTCATTTTATCATGCAGATATGCTGACAGGTAAAGTCATCTGATAGTAGTCGCTGTGTAATAATTTTTTTAATTAAGTGTTTTTTTTTATGGTACTGTGTAGCTTTTATGAATTGTTTTTAAGGCTGTTATTATTATTAGGTTAAAAGAGTTGTTGGATATGATAGAAGCTCATATAATTCTCAAACCAGACGTATATTCCATCCAGAACATGTTAGATGTGAAAAATGGTGAACTTGGTAAAAGACTGCAAAATATAATCGTCACCTGTAATAAGCACGTTGTTAATTGTCAGGTAAATATAAAATAAAAACTCCTTTAACTGTATAATGAGATATGATTTATTTATATATTACTGTTTAGTTATGCCAAGCAAGAGGGTTTATTTGTGAAATATGTAACAAAAATGAAGTGCTGTTTCCTTGGAACTTTGGACTAGTCACGAGGTGTGTGGACTGTGGGTCTTGTTATCACAAGAAATGTTTTGACTCGCGAAAAGTACCTATGTGCCCTCGGTGTCCGCGAATGGCATTGTTTAAGCGATCTGATTGTCCACAAAATGAAAATACCATCCAATAGCCTCAAAGTGTCTCATATCTACTAGACATTGAACGAATTATATTAAATTCATCGCAATTAATCAAACATATTATTTTTGATTTGATACTATTTTTTAATTACCTGATAAGTATTTTATTTTTATTTATTTTTGTGCTTGATAATATTTATTATATTGAATAACTTATTTGAATACAACAATTTAATATCAATTGTCTATATTATCTATTAGCCTGTTGAACAATCTCTTATTAATAGTAGTTGCCAACCTACTACCAATTAGGATATCAAAGTCACATTTCCATTTAATACTTGAGTAATTCTTTAACTTCTTTTTTTGGATAAAACTATCAAAAATTTGACCAAAAAAGATTCATTTTTTTTTTTCATTTTTTGATCTAAATTTTATGAAAATGTATATATAGATAGACAATAATAGAAAAAACATTTTAATGCAAGAAAATTTTGAAAATGTGAAAAAAAAATTGGACATATTTCAAATACTTTTTTTTCTTTTCTTTATTTATTAGATAAAAACATGTTAAGTAAAATAAAGTAAAGTAAAGTTTAGACAAGAAAGTAGGACATACTTTGCACTACAGATATTCTTTGCTCTTCGGGTCAGATACTTTTGGCGGGTGTGTTGAAAATGATGACTATTATTGTTCTTTATATTATAAACTTCCTTTGTTCAGAATCGTCTTATTGAAGAAATGATTTATCGTTTCTTTAAAATTTAATACACCCACCAAGAGCTTCACACCCGAGATACAAAGAATACTCGTCGAGCGGAGAACACCTATCGTTCGAAGTATGTCCGGCTTTTTATGTAATAAAATTGTTAATTCTGGATACTAAGACTTTAATATTTAATATTATTATACTCACATACCTATATGTTTAATTAACCTAAAGAAATCTCAAAAATCAAAAACTCAACTTTTTCATGGTCAAAATTTCATAAAATTAATAATTATTTAAGAATACCATAAAAGCTTGTAGACAAACGCATAAATGAGTGGAGGATTTAGCCACCTTAAAAATCACTCAAATCCCCCAAAATTTTTTGGAAATTGCACAAGGTAAATGCCGTTGGGAGCTAAATCAAAAAATAAATATGTTCCCCCACAATTTTTTTATCCTAATTGCACTTGTGCTTGTAGGTACTTTTCCTACATGACTTTAGTCATAACCTAGAAGTTACATGATTTATTGAGCTAACTTGAGTTGACTTCAGCTAGATGTTTTAACTATAACAACAATATAACTTCAAATTAAAAAAATAAATATTTTATTTAAAATAAACTAGAAAAATATTCAACTACCTATGTAAAAAACTATTGTGAATTATGAGATTTATTAAATTTACAACTATTTAAACAATTTAAAAGCATATTACATGGTTTCCGGGTTTTGTTGCCCGAAGGTTTACAACAGCAGACCGTATGGTAGAACAAAGGTCTAATATGACGTGCTGCTGAGGTTTGGCAGTTGCGATACGGCGGACCGGACCATGAGCGCCTAAGAACTCAGGTTTCCGAGCCCTACTTCCGTGTGGCTACAGGTTGGGTACGTACTCGTCACCACCCCGGTGAGGCCACGATGCTATTTTCATCGTTCTAAGGCTAGGGGCATATAGCTCTACGATAAGCTGAGTAAGCATTAAGGAGAAACCGCAGTCGTTCTGGCGTGGTATCGCTCCGCACTCGGACTTTTCACAGCCGTTCTCTCGGTAACTTTCCTCTAATAAGCATTTGATCTTTTCCCACATAGTAACTACCGTATCTGCCATCATAGGCGCAAATAGGTTTGCCCCCTCAAAACCATTCATAGCCCCCACATTTTTTAAAAATTGCTTAAAGTTAATGTATCTAATTTGAGGGAGCTAAATCAATAAATAAACATTTTAACTCCTCCCCTCCAAATGTTTTGTCCTAATTGCGCTGATGCAGTTATGAAGTCATACCTAACCAGGCGTCTCCCTAAAGGAGGGGCGAAGGGGTGGTCGCCCCCCTATAACAATTTTTAATGTATAAAATTTAATAATTAGTTCATTAGTCAACAGGAAATCAATGGTCAAAATTTTAATTTATCAATACACCTAACTAGAAAAAATTAATCACCACAGTCACAAAGATAATAATTATTAATTATTAATAATTGAGATAATAATTATTAATTATTATCTACAAATAACCATTACCACGGCTATGATATACTAGTCTGTGTCATTACTGTCTAGAAAAAGAGTATATTATTACTTACGCATGTGACGCTACACGGCGGTTGCCGACGGTCTAATAAGTGGGACAAATGAGACAACAAAACCAAGGAGTGTTGTGATTTAGCTTTAGCTTTAGCATTTATGAAACAATTATTTTTTTAATTCAATAAAATTGACTTAAATTCGTCTAAACTTTTGAAAAATATGCATAGGTTAATTAATGATTTAAAAAATAGGTCCCCCCCATGGAAACTGTCTAGAGACGCCACTGTACTTAACCCGGTCGCCGTGTTGGTGCACCTAGCGACCACCTGGTTACCAATGGAGCATCGACCCACGAAGCCCGACTCCGGTGTCATTCCTCGTGAGCGGGCATGGTCTCGTCGCCGAGACTGTGGGACTTCCGATCCACCCGTGGTACCGCTTAGCCCCCACTATGTAGGCGCACCACTAGTGAGTTCCTCGGCCGACCTGTCATCGGAATTTCTTTCTCTGCTGTCACCTTCTGGGTATTTAGGAGCGTGATTCATGGGCTCTCGGCGGCGGGCCCTTTTAAAAGCATGTTACAGGAAGTCATGAAAACCAAGCTGCTTTAGGTGCTAAAAAGCATAAACAAGTCGTATACATTAAATTTAAAAAGCATATAAATAAACGCGTACAATTTGAAAATAATTAAAAATAATTGTTTATTTTTTATTCATTATTATTATTGAGTCGGCGCCGATAAATATTAGTGGTGGAGGGGGTGTAATTGTAAAAATGTCGACTAAAAGTACTGTTTCAAAACGTGTAATCAAGCAAAATAAAAAGGTCTTTTCCCCAATTTTGCTTACTACATTCCACATAATTTCTAATTTGATGACTGACCAAGTTATTCTTTTCAAATAAGCAATAAAAAAAAGTTATCAATTGTTTTTCAATTTTGCCGATTGAAACTTCTTAAATTATTGAAGTGGAGACTACACCCTGCACACACCCCTCTAAATCCAGCCCTGTTATTATTAATTAATAATTAAATAATTTAAAAAAAATAGAAGATTTCTTTTCATTATAAGGTCATTAAATTATTATTCAATTAATTGTTTTATGGATTGGACATTATCATAAAAGCTTAGGTACTCGTTTGTAGAGTGTCCCACCGAAGATTTGCTCATTTCTATTGCATACGCATACCTACCTATGTAACGAGATATGAGCAAATTCTCAGTGGGCCACTCAAACAATAGATTTAATTTACAGTCTTGTTAGAATAAGTTGAGTTAGTTTTTTAATACAAGAACTTTAAATTTTAATATCCGATAAAATCGATAATTTTCAAGAGCATTTAAATTTATATAAATTATTTTATTATTAAGTCATTCAATATATTCAGTATAAAATTGAAAATAATTGTACTATGTAGTAAACTAAAGTTTGGCTCGAAATTTTTTTATTTAAGAAATTATTATTTATCGTTTCTTTAAAGTTTCTACTCGTCCACGGTCTACTAAAAGTATGCTTTTTCAAATAGAAAAAAATAGCCATGGTGCAAAGGATGACCGGTTTAAAAAAAATAAAAGTATTTTTTTCTTTACTGAACATATTTTTCAAACGCATTTTTAAAACAGTTTAAGTTAAAATTCAGGACGTTCTGTTATTTTCAGAAGAAGAATGCAAATAAAATTAATACTATTTTAATGTAATGAAATTCTAATTCTAGTTATATGATTACTGTCGTTACCTACATAGGTACCCACTATTATTATGGGATAAAATGATAATTATATTTAGTAGTAACTTATTAGGAAAAAGTTTTTACTTTCATTTAAAACACACATATAAAAAAAAAAAAAAAAACAGCTTTCAAAATTTAGCAACCAGGGCACAGCTCCCTCGTTTCAACCATTAAATACATTAAATACGTCTGTCGTTATTAAATGTATGTATGCATGAAATAATCGATGTAGCTAGTAAGTCATAGGTTGGTATCGTAGCTTTTATTGTATGGCGAGTGAATCATGTTACTCAATTACTACTTAGCTGTTTTCGCATCAGGTACGTGTTTGTAATATAACTCGATCGCGATCGGCTAGCCATATATCATAATTTTGGGTAATCGCTACTACTATGCCACTGATCGGGTCACGCACTTACGTCTCTTAGCCTCTAATCTTAGTAAGATTTTGGCTCACGTGTGAAAATTTGGTATTTTCCTCGGATGATTGGTGTGGCGATTGAGTAAGATGGATAAAAAAACAAGATGAAAAATAAGGCGTGGGAATGTTTTCAAGCACATCGCCGTTGACATAATTTATGATGCACGAGTGGTTGCCCGGCGCGGACATAAAAAATATTTTAGGTTTAGGTACTTTAAAAAAAAATATATCAATGTATTTTCATCAGGCATAATTATTTTATTTTTATTTTAAATAAAATTTTGTGACAAGCTATAGTGTTTGTACAATAACGAATGTTTTTTGAACTTTTTGAATCAAAATTTGGCTCTAGATGGTAGGTACTTTTTTAAGAGACTATTTTTCGAAAATCACAATAGCTTTTCCTAAATTTGTAAAAAAAAACTATCTAAAATTTGACAAAAAAGACTTTAAGACCGTCTTTTGATTCAAATTTTATGAAAATTTAATTATAGATACACTAATATAAAAGAAGTGTGTACTTTGCTCATTGGGGTGTTCTTCGCACGTTGGGTGGGATTCTCTAGACAGGTGTATAGATATTTAAAGAAAAGATAAATCATTTCTTCAATAAAACGGTTCTGAACGAAGAAAGTTAATAATATAAAAAATAAATGAGAAAAAAAATGTTAGAAAAATGTCCAAAATTTTTTTTTCACAATTTCAAAATTTTCTTGCGCCAAAATCTTTCTTATATGATTTTCTATCTATATTTAAATTTTCATTTAATTCGGATCAAAAAATTATGGTTTCCGAGTCATTTTTGTAAAATTTTGGGTAGTTTTTTTCAAAAAAAAATTGAAGAATTGAGAAATTCAAAAATTGACCTCTCTAAAGTACCATCTAGAGGCAAATCCGGTTTCAAAAAGTTGCTAATCGAAACTTTTGGACAAGTATTTCCATACAAAAAGTTGTACACAGAAAAAAAAAATAAACATCATTGTAAAAACACTAGCTTGGTGAAAGAAAATGTTAAATATGTTGAAATTTTTTTTAAAATATATTTTTCTAACATATTTTTTTGTTTTTCTCAATTTTTGGTTAAAAAATTAATTTTTTTTATGTAAAATAAACTTTTATAAACTTATGCTCAGCTCAGAGTGGTTTTATTGAAGAAATGATTTATCGTTTCTTTAAGATTTAATACACCCATAAAGAGTATCCTAGTATTCTACCCACTGAGTTAAGAATTTTATTCTTCATGGTGTGAAGTATACCAGTTTTCTTAAATATCAATTTAAATAGTTATATTGAATAAAATAAAATATTTTTGCCGTAAGCTCTTAAACTTGCGGTAAAAAATTTTTAAAGAGTATACTTCGCACGATGGGTGTACTTCGCTCGTCGGGGTGTTCTCTGCACATCGGGTGGGATTCTCTTGACGGGTGTATTGAATTTTAAAGAAATGATAAATCATTTCTTCAATAAAACGATTCTGAACGAGAGAAGTTAATAATATAAAGAAAAAATGAGAAAAAAGAAGCCGGACATACTTCGCACAATGGGTGTTCTTTGCACGTCGGGTGGGATTCTCTTGACGGGTGTATTGAATTTTAAAGAAACGATAACTGATTTCTTCAATAAAACGATTTTGAACAAAGAAAGTTAATAATATAAAAAATAAATGAGAAAAAAAATGTTAGAAAAATGTCCAAAATATTTTTTTCACATTTCCTAAATTTTCTTGCGCCAAAATCTTTCTTATATTATTTTTTGTTATGTTTAAATTTTCATACAGTTCGGATCAAAAAATGATGGTTTTCGAGTCGTTTTGACAAATTTTGTGTAGTTTTTTCTAACAAAAAAAATTGAAGAATTGAGAAATTCAAAAAATGACCTCTCTAAAGTACCATCTAGAGGCAAATACTGTTTCAAAAAGTTATTGATCGAAACTTTTGGACAAGCATTTTTATACAAAAAGTTGTACACAGAAAAAATAAAAATAAAAAAAAATAAAAAATAGACATCATTGTAAAAACACTAGCTTCTTCACTTCGTTCAGAATCTAAAATAAAAGCTGCACTAGTAATAATTATTATGTCTTCGTCGCTCATGTTCATTCAACAAACCACGATAGACGTCACTGTCATGAAATTAAAATAATCCGAGCAGTTATCAATTAATAAGATGGAAAATATTTGTGTGTATGATGAACGAATATCGTTAGTGAACATTTAGTAGTATTTAGAGGTATAGAATTACGTCGAGTCAGGAAACATTTTTTGACAGCCATGTTCATCCTATTGTGGATGCGGCTTTACGACAAAAGCTACAACAGCGGCTTTTTTTTTTGTAATCTGTATTTTTTATATCTTATGGCTAACAGCATTTAAATTACCTTTGTTTATATTTTAAATTAAGAAAATTATGTCACAAGTATTTTTTTGTATTACACCATAAAAAATATGCTATTTTATTGTCCACCTTTAAAAAAATTGTCGTCCTAGGCTATATAGTTATACAGCCTATACAGCCTAAGCGGTAATACAGCCCTGATAATTGTTCCACTAATTCCTACGTACATAGTTCAATAACAATATTTAGTTGGTAGTAACCAGTAAGTAATGAGAAAAACCTTTGCTAGGGTCAGGGCCGATTCAGAAATTCATCATGGAGGGGATAATTAAAATGTGTCCAATAGATTCTATTCATATTTAAAGATATAGGTAGGTACATTTTATATTACTATTTTTAAATGATTCTTACAAACTGGTATCATTGCTTAAACTTATACAAAATTTCTATACTTATAAGAACAACACTCATTTTACAGACTTGTGCACCAAAAATAAAAAATTCAGGACATACTTCGCACCATGGGTGGTATGTATAAGGTGGGTATTGAATTAAAAAAAAAAAAACGATAAATCATTTCTTCAATAAAATGATATTAAGTGGATCTTCAGTTTATTTAAGACAGTTTTATTTATTAGTGTGTAATAATATAGTAAGTTTATTATTACTGTACAGTCAGTTTTATATTCCATTGTTAACTGAGAAAATGAAAAAAAGAAAATTTTAACAAGAAAAAAAATTAAAAGAATAAAATTTTCACATACTAAAAATTTTCTTGCTCAAAAGCATTACTCGTATTATTGTCTAAATTATTATTTTCATGAAGTTTGGATTAAAAAAAAAGTTTCAAATGCGTTTTTGCCAAATTTTGGAAAAACTATTAAGACTGTCGAAAAACTAATGACCACTTTAAATTACCATCTAGAGGTAAATTCTGTTTCAAAAAGTTGCTGGTCGAAACTTGTGGACAAGTATTTCTATACGAAAGAGTGTTAACAGTAAAAAAAAAAAATACATTTAACATCATTGTAAAAACACTTGAATCTTCACTCCACTCAGAATCTAAAATACAATATAATAAAATACAGTATACACTGTATATTGTTAGGCCAAAACTAACTTGGAACTCTAAAGACTACAAGCTATTATATCGTACCTACATACAAAAGATAAGATTAAGTTTTAGATTCTGAACGAAGTGAAGAAGCTTATGATTTTACAATGATGTTTATTTTTTTTTTTATTTTTTTTTCTCTTTCTGTGAACACTTTTTCGTATAGAAATA
>JAIPRM010000688.1:23748-49689 GCA_025469315.1 Stegophylla sp. TES_Ste_2020 | reverse complement strand
TTTGTTCAGAATCGTTTTACTGAAGAAATGATTTATCGTTTCTTTAAAATTTAATACGCCCGTCAAGAGAATACCACCTGTCGTGCGAAGTACACCCATCGTGCGAAGTATGTCCGGCTTTTTAAATTCTCATTTGTTTTCTCAAAATCTGAGAAAAATTATCCAAAATTTGATAATTAGTGTTATTATTATTTGTTTGTTACATCAAATAAAATAAAATAAAATTAGACTCAGAAACTATCTATATATATATAAACTAACATTGATCTATAAAACCGCAGATAAAATAAAAAATGATCATTTATTATACTAATTGATGAAATTGCAAGAACAATAGCTATAAGTATCTACACATGTTAATTTTTATCTATATAAAGCTATATAATTTAAACTGATTCACAAACATGATTTTAGCAATACTAATTTAGCAATGCATATTACATATCTAAATCTTAGGTAATCCAGCAATAACACGACTCTCAATTCCACATTCATTTTTACCTCTTCGAATTTTAAACATTCCATTCATACCCCATGAAGTACCCCATGTATTGGCAACTAACCAATAATTTATTCCATCATCTCGGCCCCATCCCATCAATTTCACAGCGTGTTCACCTTTTAACTCTCCGGTTGTGTACTGATATATTCCTAAAAATGGCAAAAAAAATTATGTTAAACTCCGCAAATATTGGCAGTTAATTCTCATAATTATAATAACACTATAATATATAATATCATGGCCGTTTATATTCACTGAACATATTTATTTTTCATGGTATTTGTAGGGTATATTGTATATTTCATTAAGACTGTAACATGATTTTTACAATGCATAATTTACGTAGACATGTAGTATACACCATGTCATTATCATACATAGTATAATTACAACAGTATTACACAAAATTCCCCCTATATTATATCCCGAAGTGCATGATCCCAAACTTCAAACATAAAACATGGAATATCTTGTGTTTTATTCAAATACTTCATTATACTGACCGTTTTTATAATCTAAGAAATCGGCAAAAACTTTCATTGCTGCAACTACCGGACCATGTACGTATATTTCGTGCATAATTGAT
This sequence comes from Stegophylla sp. TES_Ste_2020, assembly GCA_025469315.1. NCBI lineage: Eukaryota > Metazoa > Arthropoda > Insecta > Hemiptera > Aphididae > Stegophylla > Stegophylla sp. TES_Ste_2020. Next base: position 48,601 of record JAIPRM010000688.1, on the reverse strand, counting down.
TTCATTTTTGGATTCACATAATACACTTTATCAGCTATATGAAAATAAATTCATTTTAAATTAGCGAAAAAGTATAATATAAATGTAATCATGCAACATTTACCAAAGTACAAATCTGATTGTAATGGTACTTCATAATTGGAATTGGTACACTCATCCTTGAAACATTGCGGGGTTGCTTCATTTTCCTCTGAACAGGAATGGTCGTCTCTTGAACAAGGAATTATACTGTATGGTTGACATCCCTTAATAAAATTGTGTCGAATTAAGAGTAAAATAGTTCCAAAATTCTATTTGCTATAGAGTATATAACAGAAAAACTGAATAGGAAGAACTGTTGTATCTGTTTTGTGATCTTAATTACTCATTTTCTGTACAAGGTTCTCTCATAGAATACAAAATATTATTTATTTATTTATTTTTATATAAACGATTAAATACACAAAACTAACCACGTTGGAACCGTATTCACCTCCTGTGCATACTCCATTGGTCTTTATGAACCTCCATGCATCTTCTGGATGACCGCCATTACATCCATCACCTTTACCACACGAATTTATGTACTCTCCAGATAAGACTTTGTTAATAGAAGTATCCGAAGCAATACATAAACGGTCACCAAATGCAGAAGCAGTAGATATAGCCTGTGAGCATTTAGATATTATAAAGATAGAGTCTATAGTAGTAATGAAAATTTGATATTAATTGATGTTTGTTCTCGAAAAATAGTTATTAAACGGCCGGAGATAAAACGGGAATCGAGTATTTAATACAAATTCTAAACAATGTAATATTATAGTATACCCAACAGGATCCACAACTTGATTGATCTCTGATCAAAACAACCGAAGTGCATTTAGGCCATTTTAATGCGACATTGTAACTCTCAGGTAGAGGACTTCGATTGATTAACTCGTACTCGATGAATGTATGATTTTCTTTTAATTTATTTCTTGGTAAAACTCCCATAAGACGTGATGGATTCTTCAAAAAACTTATATTATGGTTGATTCCAGCCTAAACAAATATAAAATACACATATATACATATATACGCAAACAATAATACTGATACAACGCAGTAACACAGACACAACTAGAGGAGCTTGAGATCTAAGCAACCCTAATCCACGCAAGACGCATATAAAGTTTTTTTTTTTGTAATTACATAAGGTTAAAGTCCTTAAAAAGAGATAAATTAACCAAATAAATAGTTGTGCCTAAGATCTATTTTTAAATTCTCCATTATTATATAACTCAGATTTCTAGCTTGGTCTGTTATAAATCAAGAGCATATACAAAGTTGGATTACCTCTACAATTCGGCCCGGGGAAAATAATTTCATTCAATAAAACTTCAAAATTGCCTAAGTCAATTTTTTTGTTATCTGAAAACTTATCTTTGTATTTAATTCAAAAACAATATATACACAATATGTATATACACATTTTAATGTTTTCAGATTTAATTTCATACCTAAAATAAGCCAAATTTATAGATGTAAATTTTGACACGTAACGTTTTTTTAAGTCAAATTTTAGTAAATTTTTTCCGAAATTTTATTTTAGGGTACTAATTGAAGCTTTGGACCATTATTCCCATCGAAAAAGTGTTTCGGAATAAAAATAAAAAAGAACATATTTATAAAATTACAAGCTTCTTCACTACACTCAGAATCAATAATGTACGCCGTACGAAGCCACCCGCTTTGCCGCGATCTATTTAAGGCCTATAAAATCCTTTAAGATCACTTATTTTTTTATTTAATCAATATTTATTGATTATTTACTTAATTTATATTAATTTAGATACTTATTACACCTAATAAATATCTAGAGTTAAATACCTAATAAATGGGCATTTGAGAATTTCTGATGTTTTAAGATGTTGGTCAAAAATTTGGACGAGTATTTGAAAAACTATCAGAAAAATTGCTCACAAATAGGAAGAAAAAAATTTTAAATAAATATCATTGTAAAAACAAAAGCTCCTTCGTAAATACACCTAAAACTGTACAATTTTTTATTCAAAAACGTCGTTATATTATTATCTATTACGTTGCGACGTTGCGTTGGAAAGCATGCACTTATTTTCTTTTATTCATTGAGTATGATCAGCAATTAGTTGAGATTATAATATATTTTATTTGTCTTTTATTTCATGTCGATAAATATTTTCAATTTAGCTGAGAATAGTCAAAAATATAATTCATGTCTAAATATAAACAAACTTATTTGATTTATTTCTATTGTACATTACATCGTTATTTCTCAAAAGTCCACCGTCCATTAACTTGTTATTTATTATTACTGTTTTACGTAAATGTGAAAATTGATCTTAATGTAGTTTAATTTTATCTGTGTCTAAATTATTTTTAAATTACTATAATTAAAATAGTGGTTTAAGGTAGTTTTAGTTGATCAAAAATATTTATAAAATACCTAAAATGAAACGTGGCGAAACGGTCCAGCGGTAAAAAATCTCGCGGCGAAAATAACTATACCCATTAACGTAGTACCTATTATGATTAAATATTTTTCAAAATATCAGTATTAATAGATTTCATATCAAGATATAGAAATGTGATAAAAATTAATACCAAAACATAGAAAAATAAATAAAATCTCATAATTATAGAGTAGTCTGTGAATTAATATTATATTTTATTGTTGTGGGGTCAATAGTCTGTAACACTTAAAATATTAAAATTTGAGAGATAATACAATTTTGAAACATCGATGATAAATTTAAATCGGGATTTCAATTTTTATAGAGACAAATACGTTAATAGCAGTACAAAATATTGACTTCGACTACTAATGTAAATTTTTGATAAAACGATACCTACAAACGCTTTGCATGTTATATTTATTTTTGGATTTTGTGGTAATAATAATCACAATAATATTGTGTAATCACAGTGAATAATATAATAAAAATTACACAATTATTATCAGAATCAAAAATCTTAAGTACATGTGTGCCGAGTTCAAGTTTAGAGCATATCTATTTTATTTTAAATCTGTAATTTAGGGCACCCTTTTGGATTTTCCCCACCATGAAGGAGAGTAGGGCGAGAAGAATGACATTCAAAACGCGTAATTTTACGGCATCAGGCTCAAAAATTTGACTCAAATCGCATATACTCAAATTATGTATGTATATATCATACATATTTTTTATAAACGATACATTTGTTGTAGTGGTAAAAAACGTATCAAAAAATATTTTTTTCTTTACACTAATAATATTGATTATCCTAAGATTAATAAGAGACGAATAAAGTTTAACGTGTGTCTTACCTTCCATGAACTCTTCGGCACGATATTCACTTGGCTTGAAATTCCATCGACTTCAATCGTTTTAAACGAATGAGTACAACTAATAATAAAATTAAAAATTAAGAAAATAGTATGCTTAAAACCAATGAACATTGTAGAAAAATCTAAATGCGAATTTGTATTACATAAAAAACTTGTTAAAATGTCAAGTTTAAAGTGAATATAGGAAATAGAGCTGCATTTTATTACACTTAGATAAGAAACAACCTATAGACTATATTATTACCAATGTCATTTTTAAAAGATAATGTATGCGTTATTGTTATTTGCATTAACTAAATATTTAGGGACTTAAGTGATCACTAAATTATTTATAATCGCGGCCGAATACTTTGATAATATTATGAATTATTTTTCAGAACGTAATAGATAAATGTGTATTAGATCGTCAACAAAATCCAGTTATTCCTATTTATGATAAAAATTATATTTTTCAGTTTTCCAACACCAACTGATTCATTGACATCGATGATAATGATCAATGAGTCATTTATAGTTTATACAAGAGAATAAAACAATCTATATTAATCAAAATACTCATACGACCAGGATTCACTCACACAACTTGATGAATTTCATGTAGAGTGATTATTTTATTTTATTAATATTACAAGCTCGATTTATAAATTTATATTATATTTTAAGTACATTTAACACATATAGTATAAAATAAAATATAAATTGATTGATAATAACTATTAAAAATATTTAATATTTAACTAATTAATTTATCGTATAAATTATTTTATTTTTTTAAACAATTATCAAAACTTTTAACGATAATTTTTTAATAGCGAATACAATATAACTACACTAATATAATATAATAATATTCATAATCATATCATAAAAAAACATAAAATTAAAAAAATGAAGAAAAAAATAAAAAGTAAAGTAATGTAAAGGCAAGAAAACCAGACATACTTCGCACCACGGATATTCTTCGCTCTTCGGGTCAGATACTCTTGGTGGGTTTATGGAATTTAAAACAAACGATAAATAATTTCTTCAATAAGACGATTCTGAACGAGAGAAGTTAATAATATAAAGGTCAATAATAGTCGTCATTTTCAACTCGCTTACCAAGAGTATCTGACCGAAGAGTGAAGAATATCCGTGGTGCGAAGTATGTCTGGCTTTCTTGCCTTTACATTACTTTACTTTACTTTTTTTTATCTAATATATAAAGGAAAAAAAATTAAATGAGAAAAAAAAATTAGAAAAATATCCAAATTTTTTTTTCACATTTTTAAAATTTTCTTGCACCAAAATGTTTCTCGTATTATTATCTATCTATCTATAAATTTTCATAAATTTCAGATCAAAAAATGATGGTTTTCGAGTCTTTTTTTGTCAAATTTCGGGTAGTTTTTTCCAAAAAAAAAAAAAATTGAAGGATTGAGAAATTCAAAAAATTACCATTTTAAAGTACCAATTAGAGGCAAATCCGGTTTCAAAAAGTTACTGATCGTGACTTTTGGATAAGTAGATTCATACGAAAAAGTGTTCACAAAAAAAAAAAAAAATTAAAAAACAAATATCATGGTAAAAACACTAGCTTCTTCACTTCGTTCAGAATCTAAAAAAAAAAAATGAATTGGAGAGGTGTTACAGTCGATTTAAGCCAAAAGGACCACAGTGTCTAGATAATTAACTTTTTAAATACTGATCTTTTAACTCAATAATAGAATGAAAAAGCACGTTAAATTTTGAAAATATTCTAAAAACAGATTAGCTTACACACAAACGTTATTGCTTTATCAATGAAAATAAAACAGGTAATTTAGCTTATAATTAATCACGCATATTAAAAAAAGGACGTGCTTTGTGCCTCGGGTATTTTTTACTCCACGGGTGGAATTTGCGTATAGGTATGTTGAATTTTAAAGAAATAATAAACCATTTCATCAATAAAATGATTCTGTTAAAAGCTTCAGTTTATGTAAGGTAAATTTATTTAAAAATTATTAAGTTTATTAATACGAGTATTACAAAAAATATTTATATTTTGGTCTGTCAGTTTTATATTATTTAAAAGTGAAAAAGAGTAAAAAAAAAAAATGTGTGAGAAAAGTGTCACATTTTCAAAATTTTCTTGCGCTAAAATATTTTTCATAATATTGTCTATCTATATTTAAATTAATTTGGATAAAAAAAAATTAGTTTCCGAATCTGTGTCGTCAAATTTTGTTCAAATATTCCCAAATAATAAAAAAAGGAAAATTGAATTAACATCTTTGTAAAAACATTGTATTATAAAAACATTTACAACATCTTCGCTCCACTCAGAATCTAATATTTCAGAAGAGTTTGTAATCTCAAACCGCTCACGTTCATAGACTGCGCTAACGATCATGTTGGTACGACTGATACGTGATAAAACGAGTTTGATTACTCTTATCATGACTGTGAAGGCGGCTTGTAAATAATTTGTATTGTTAAATCGCATGGCACGTGTTTATCATTACATGTATTCAGTGACTACAAAGTTTTTATTGAGTAACTAATGATTTTGTAGAGTCTAAATTCAATTTTTTTTTTTTTTTCTACACCGCTCGAATTTTCGTCGGTGATTTTGTGTTCCTTTGTCTTTTTCCCGTCCCCCCTCTTTGACGATGACCAAGAAAAGTCTGAAGAGGAAACAGAAATCGGAAGTGGTCAAAGAAGAGGAGCCGAAAGTAGTTTTACCTCTCGTAAGACGGTCGGACGAACCGGTCACCAAAAAGGTACATTTTCTTCGCGACGACAACGATGAGATTAATTATCTTTTATTATTGTTTATTGCACACTCTAATGTACAGAGAGAGATGCACATCTTCTTGGTATGAAAACGGTTCGATTTGAAGATTTTTATTGACAATCGCCTGTTTTCTATTCCGTTTATCAAATCTGTTTATATGTTTTCTTAAAAATAAATCTACCATTTCTTGTAGTCACTTCCTCAACCTTTTTTCCGTGATTCTGTATTCTATATTCTTTCACCAATTTGTCTACAAAATGAGCTGATAAATCTAATGACGAACGTGGAAAATTATTCCTATTTATTTCAATTATATTTTGTACATTTTAACTGTTTTTCACAACTGTTAGTAAGTTAAGATTTAACACTAATCATAAGCAATATATGAAACCTAGATGCTACAGAGCGAATTACATTGCCACTTTGTAGCATCTAAGAATTCTTACATCACCAACAGTAAATATTTTTACCTTGATTGATGAAGACAGTGAAATTATTACTCAATTTTTTAATTTTGTCAATATAGGTATGTGAAGATTTTTGTTTAATTATTTTTCAGGCTAAATGGGTGAACAGAGAAAGAGTTCTAGTGTTCGGTACTCGAGGTATTAGTTTTCAACATCGCCATTTGATGAAAGATATCATTAAAATGTTGCCCCACGCCAAATCTGCTAACAAAATGGAACGCAAAGAAAATTTATTTGTGGTCAATGAGGTATGTCGATGAATATTTTAGTCTATAAACGTTTCTAATGAATGTTATTGTTAGATGTGCAAGATGTCACACTGCAACAAGTGCATTTTATTTGATGGGAGACTTCAAAGGGATTTATACATGTGGTTTTCAAATTCTCCAGATGGGCCAAGCATTAAGTTTAATGTAGAGAGTAGTAAGTAATCACTGTATAGAGCAATATTTCTCAAAGTGTGTGACACTGTGACAGGGCACACTGTTGTCCATGATATTATTATAAATGTGCAGCAAAAATATGAATTTAATATATAAATAGATTAAACATAATTAAATAATTATTATTGTACATAAATTACTAAGCAAAGTAATTTAAAATTCCATTTCAATTCAAATTTGTCTATGCAATTTTTAAGGGAACAAAGTGAAAATTATGGTACCGTGATAAAATGTCATAAAAGCAAGATCCAGTGTAGAATTCTAGCAATTTTTCTGAGAGGCTCACTTTTTTCATTGGTTTTAAGTTATAAAGTTTAACATTATAAATTATATTATTATTATTTATTTCGTACACACTAACCAGAAACATAATTATTATTTCGAGTAACTAGAATTGGAAATTTAATAAATAAACTTTGTTTACAGTAGTATTTGTCATGAGATGGGGAGGGGATAAAATGTCAGGGGATATATTCCCCCTTCCCTTGAGTATACCCAGCTTCTACTCTAGAAAAATCCTTTTCAAATTAATACCATTTTTGTATTAAATATCATCAATGTTTTGTGATAAAAACAGCTGATTTCTATACCTACCACAATAATACTTAAAATTATTAGTTATTAGATTATTTTTAAGGTTGGGTCGATATCACATTTTTCCAATATCCAATGTTCTAATATGTAACTGATGATATTTTATTTTATCCAGTCCATAATTTGAAAAAATCTGTATGCTACAGAGCATGTTCAGAATCTAAAATAGAAGAACATAAATTCCTAATTAAATTTTTAAACAAAATTAAATGAACCTTTTACAGACCAACAAATAAAATGAGAATAAGCCTCTTAGCCACCCCTCTGTATATGCCACTGGAAATAGACCATGTTTATCAAAAATGGACTATGGTATATATATATATATATATATATATACATATGATGAACATTTTTTTGGAAACCACTGCTGTATGAGTTATACCTGATTTATAATGATAATTAATTCATTCTCTTCTGTTTCAGTTTATACGAGCGCCGAACTAAAATTAACTGGCAATTGCTTAAAAGGATCGCGGCCATTATTATCATTTGATAATTCATTCGATGAGCATCCACAATATTCACTGTTGCGTGAAATGTTTATACAGATATTCGGCGTACCGAATCATCATCCCAAAAGCCAACCTTTTGTCGACAATGTTTTAAATTTTTCTGTGTTGGATAACAGGATATGGTTTAGAAATTATCAAATTTTGGACGAAAACGGTGCAATAGCTGAAATAGGTAAGTCAACTCGCCTTTAACTTCAAACAAATATTCTTTGTGTGTCACACATCACTGATTTCAGATCTGGATCAATCGACTGACAACTTGAATACACAATTTAAAAATTATTTTAGGGTATTATATTGCGGTTTACTCAATAGGTTATACTAATTTATAGTAACGAGTACCTATTTTGATGTTATTAAGATATTAATTTGATTATATAGCCTGACACTAAGTAGCTCTGTATAAGGTTTTGAGTAAACCACATTATGTGTTATTCAATGTTGGAGTACTGTGTACTTGCAATTTTTTGACCATAACAATATTAACGAAAAATATTAGATCAGGGGATGAAATAATGGTGCAGCTCGGATATGCGGTCTACATACATAATTCTACTCGGGTATGTGGTCTACATTGGTGAGATTTATTTTTTGTGTTAACAACAACAACAACAACAATAATAATAATAATAATAATAATAATAATACAGTAATGGTTCTTCTCAAAAAATGACACAGAATTTAAAAATTATAGAAAAAAAAAATATCTATGTTAAATTTAGTAATAGTATGTAGTACGCTTGACAGAAAAAAAAATATACAATTTTCAAATCATAAAAAACTCACCAACTGCTCAGACGTCTTTTAAAAATGCAATAAATAAGTTTGGCTCTTCTTTTCTTCCTATCTTCTAATAGTAATGGTCAATTTTAGTTTGAAGCATTTGAGTGTTGGTTCCTCTCGTAGTTTTTAAAATTCTCGTTTTTGCATCTAATCATGGTCTTTCTATGCTTTGAGTACGAGTCCCAGTTAAAGGATCAATTTGATAATTAAATCCAACATTATTTAAATTATTTAACGCCGGCCAACAAGTATAGGAGCAATCAACTATGTGTAGACTGCATGGTATATAATATGTAAACCGCATATCCGAGTTGCACCGAAATAATTATAATTTAATAATTAAATACAACGAAAAAATTCATATTTATATTTTGGTTGTCTGTCGATTGCCCTATATCTCCTGATGCCCCTAGATGGATATTGGACCCAATTGCTTACGTGTATGTGCCTAAGTAAACATTTTGGTTGTTTTAACATTAAACAGCAATATGCTAATTTTGTTTTAGGACCGAGATTTGTGCTGCAACCAATTAGAATTTTCAAAGGAAGTTTTTGTGGAGAAACTCTTTGGGAAAATCCATTTTATGTTACTCCAGCAAAGGTACTGTTGAACTAAAACTAAAATTATTCTAAACATCAGCTTAAAAATAAAACTTACATTGTAGACAAGACGACTACTAAAGGACAATCAGAAAGACAAGTATGCCAATAACAAAATTCAGCGCAAAGCAAAGAAGACAAAAGAATTGCTTGCTTCGTTCAAAGTCAAACCAGAAATTGAAGCATTCAGAGATGGAAATATAAAAGAAAAGGCCAGACATATTTTATTGTCAAGAAATAAATAAATTTTTTTTTTATGTTAAATTATAAATTTTTATATTACACAATTTGTAATAAATTAATTCATAAAAATTTGTTTACAAGCATACAAGACTTCACACAAGTCAATAAAATTTGAAAATAAAAACATTGATTACCTTACACACAAACACAACTTAAAATAATATGTAAATAAAATTTTACAGAAATTTTCAATAATAAAATTATCTGACCAGAGAAATAAAATGAGCAAATATATACAAACACACACACACAAAAAAAAAAATAAGTACACTTTTGAATAATTTATCATAAAATTATACATTATATACTTTTTTAATTATAATTTAATTACACTACTATAAAAAAGATTTTTCAGATGCTAATTCCATGATTTTAACTAGACACTGGCCAAATTCTTCAATAATTATACGTTGACACTCTTCAGCGCCAGCATTCAGTTTTTTAGCCTCCATACCGCGAGCCAAAAGACACCGACATGTTGCTTCTACAACATCGCTGTTAAAATACTTGAAAGGTTCACTGAAAAAAGAAAATATTGTTATTAATCTTATGATAAAATATAAAAAAAATTAAAAAATAAGAATAAAATAATTTATAGAGACTACACATTTTTAAATTCCAATTGCATTATTTTATGTTGTACAGAACATGACTTGTCACATAAAGACCATCTTCTATAATAATTTACTGTTTAGAAATTTCAAGAAAAACAAAATTTAGGTATATGCTACATAAATCAACAAGTCTAATGGGTTTGTTTACATTCTCATCTAGTTAATCAATTTATTTAGTCACTAATAATTGCGAAACCTTAAAATACAAAAAGGAAGCTGGACATACTTCGCTCCTTGAGTAATATACTCATGGGCGTGTTTAATTTCACAAAAACGATAAATCATTTCTTTAACAATACGATTCTGCGTGAAGTTAATATTAATAAATAACATAAAGAACAATAATGGTCATCATATTCAACACACCTATCTAGAGTATTTGACCCGAGGAGCAAGGAAGATTACTCATGGTGCAATATATGTCCGGCTTTCTTGTCTATACATTACTTAGTAAACCTTTGCTTTGTTTTACTTTTTTTTTAATCTAATAAATAAAGAAGAGGAAAAAAGATAATTTTTACTAAAATTTAAAAACTTTCAATGAGAGAAAAGTGTTGGAAAGCAATTTCTAATTTTTTTCTTATTTTCAAAATTTTCTAGGACCAAAATATTTCTCATGTCTATGTCTATCTATTTTTAAATTATTATAAAGTTTGAATTAATAAAAGATACTTTCAAAGTCTTTTTTGTCATATATTGGGTAGTTTTTCTCAAATTTGAGAATTTCAAAAAATGGCCTCTCTAAAGTACTATCTATAGGAGAGGTCAGCAACCATTTTTTAAATCATTTTTCTAAAAAAATTACAAAACCCTAGTATTTAATGAGCCCCATTTGAGCCTTACTGAACTCATCATAACATAGTTATAGTTACATTAATTAACATGACTGTTATTAACATATCTATTAGTTTTAAGTCAGATTTGAGTAGTATTAATTTGTAATAAATAAAATACCTTGGTATAGCATTTGCAGCTTGCATGCTACCAAATGATGTTACAAAATTAGCAGATTTTGGTCTGGATTTTAAATGTTCTACACTCAACGATCCGGGATGATCACCATATGATGGATTGGAGTCATCATCCATATTACGACATCCAACACATTTACAGTTTTGAGAACATGTTATACGAGCTTCAAAGCACTCGCAATAATTCTTTAAGCATCCTGATCTCTTACAGTTACATCCTTTGGTATGTTGTCGCTCAGCTTGACCCACAAAACTTTTAATTTTTGGTCTAAATGCATTTGGATTTCTATCTAATACTGAACGTATTGCTTGGGCTCTATCTTCTTCGTGTTCCATATTATTGAAACACGAATTACAGTTACACTGATAACAAAATTCACCATTTGCAAAACAATCACAGTATCTAAAATGAATAAACAAAAATACAATATTCTAATTGTCTTCAAATACATATCAAAAATACATACAGTTTGAGGCACTGGGATCTTGTACAGTTACAAGGTTTCTTCGTTTTATTTACGTCATTAGTAAGTTTAGGTTTTGATTCTGTTAGTCCAGATATAGAGGAAGATGATGGTCTACCAATCTTTGGTAGAGTCGGAATTGTTAAGTTATCTTCTTTTTTCACAGAAATAATATCTTCAACTATTTTGTTGTCGTCAACTTTTACAGCTGAAACCTAAAATGTTTATCACAATATGTTACAAAACTGAATTAGGTTTTTTTTCTTTTTTTACTTACTAATTTAGAACTTGCAGAATTTGTAGGTGGAATATTAGAACCAGTTGGTTTTTTAGATTCTACAGATGAACTGATACTAGGTTTACTAGCGGGTAATATTGGTCTTTGTTGACTAGTTGTAATGGTCTATAAAAATAAAATACAATAAATAAATAAATCAAATCAAAAATATACTATATTACATGTGACGAAGTAGAACCAACTTTGATATGGCTTGATACTGGCTGTTGACTAACAGTAGAAGTTTTTGTTAGAGTTGTAGGTTTTACATTAGATAAACTGAGTATTGATTTTGGTGTCGATGCTGATATACCGACTATATGAGGTTGCTTAGAAGCTGCAGAACTAACTGTTGTAGTATTTACAACTGACACAGTAGAAGATGCTGCTAAACTGCTTGTGGCTGTTGTAGGTACAAGTCTAATGTACTGAACCTAATATAATCAAATTTATAATTTTTATTTATAATTCCAATTATAACTTAAATATTACTGGATTTTACTTGTTTATTCGGAAGTACTTGTTGCATTCCTGAGGTGACTGGCATTCTAACTTGCTGTAGACTAGCGACAGTTGTAGCATTTACTGTTGGCAAGCGTATATGTTGAATCGTTGATACTGGTGAAGGTTGGCCGACTATTGATGAAGGTAATCTTATAACTTGATTTGAACCATTATTAGTAGATACTAATGTACCTTGTTTGAAAACGCTACCCTTTAAGCACAATTATTTGTTACAACTTAAAGAGTTTATACTTATACCTATGAAATTATCAAATTGGTTTTATTTTGTTTTTACTTGTCTTATAAAAATCTTTTGTTGTGGAATCATTGCATTTTTAGTTGTAATTAAAGTTGGAGCTGGCAAGATTTTGGTAGGTCCAGAAGTTTTTATAGTACCCATTCCTTTCTTAATAGTCCCAGAAATCTTATTGACAACCATATTCTATTGGTAGTTCATTAAGAAAAATATTATGATACATTTATGTAATGTTTATTAATAATAACATACTTTGTTTTGTGTAGTGCTTATACTGGATGTTACTGGCTGGAGCCTACAACTAGGAGTAAGTAAGCCCAATTGACGTGCTTGAGTTAGTGTTATAGTCCTAGTAGAACCTAAATGAGAACGTTGTCCTATTGGAACATTGAATAGTACCTGTTGAGGACTTTTTCCAGTACTTGTACTTGGTACAGTATTAACCATTACTTTCGTAAGTAACTAAAAATAAATTATAAGTATTATACCTAATATAAAAAATGTATTTTTATTATAAAGTATCTTACAGATTTTTTTGATTGTTGACTATCTTGAGCACTTGGTGGTGCACTTCTTTTAGTGGCATTTGAACTACTAATAGATAAAATCTCAGACTGAGGCTTTACAGTAACAATTTCATTTTCTTCTTCAGAGTCAACCTCTGTTGGCTCTGTCTTAATTGATTGCATAAATTGTTTTTCAGTTAACTGTGGCTTGGCCGTAGCAACAAGATTATCTTTATGTGATATAACTTCAACTTTTTTTAATTCGTCAGAATTAGTATCACCTGTATCACTACAAACTTCTTCAATCATATCTAAATGATTTTCTACAGTTATTTGTTCTACAATTTCTTCAGTTCGATTAGGATCATCAAATAAATCCAATTCAGCTTGCAGTCGAGCAAGAGCTTCAAACTCACCAGACATTAATTTGTCTGAAGAACTCAACATTGTAAGGTAATCATTGTCCAAAACACTTGAACTACCCAAATCTTGACTATCGAAATCTAAAATAAAAAATTTAAGTTATTAAAAAATTCAAAATTTGATTAGAAATAAAAATTTTAAACTTGGATAAAATATGAATATAATAAATTTAGTGTTAATATTAATGAACTTCAATGACTTCGAGTTGGTTCATTTTTTTTTTTCACATACATTTTGTTAAGAAAGTATCTTCAAAACACTACAACTTATCTATAGATAATAAATTAAAATACAAATAAATAAAATTGGAACAAAAATATTCAAGAAGAACATTTAAATGTAAAACTAGGTGAATATGTAGAAATTTGTGGTTTACAATTTTTTATAGACAGAAACTTATGTCGTCCACTATAAATTACTATAAAGTAGTACACTGTAATTAATTGCATAAAATATACATATAAAAAATATAAATGAATGGTAGAATTAACGTGCAGCCAAAACTACTGAACCGATTTATTAGAAATTTTCAGTAAATGTACTTATTACTATGTACAGGCGCATTAAGATAGAATTTATCAAAATTTAACTCCTAAATAGGTGAAAAGTGGGTTCAAAGTTTGATATATCGATAATATACATTTGCATAAATTGAATATTGTTTTGTTTATTTGATTGCTATGGATGATTTTTGTGAAAAGGTTGTTAGAAACCAATTAAATTATTTTGAAATGAAAAATAACAGTTACCGATACTCATGACAATATAAAAGCATAATAAATAAAAAGTGTGTACTTTGCTCGTCGGGGTGTTTGCATGTCGAGTGAGATACTCTTGACTTTAAAGAAACAATAAATAATTTGTTCAATAAAACGATTCTGAACGGAGCTTCAACTAATACACAATAATAATTATCAATTTTGAAGAATTTGGTGTCGAAAAATACATAAAATGCAATAAAACATCAACAAAGTGTTTATAAACTATAGATAGCTGTCTGTATTTTCTCTAAATTTTTTTCAAACAAACCCTTGTAAAATGTTTAAATATTCGTCCGCTGTGAAATTTTATTTCACCAAAATATTCACAATAAAATTTTTTATCTAAGCACCAAATTTCTAAACAATCGGTTTGGCCAATTTTCTTTTATGTACGTTAAAGTGTGTAATTTTAGGTAAAACCTACGAATTTCGTCACAATTCTAACTTAAATACACTATCTATTTTACATAGCACTCACAGATTTTTTTAATTTTTGATACCCATGTAGTTTTTGATGCTAAAAACGATATTGAAATTAGAATTTGGCTATTACATTCAGTTTAAAAGTTATGATTAAAAAATATGTGATATTACGCTGATAACGAGCAAGCATTATACTATATATATATATATATATACATATATAATTATATATTTAATGGCCATAGAATATTTTTAAGATCTCTTTCAATTAAAAACCCAAGTACTTAGTACTTAGCTAGATTTACCTATTTAGAGCAAATGAATAGTGTATCTAGTTTAATTATACTAATATTTAAAAAAAAAATGATACATCTGATGTCATGTTCACAGGTATACATTATAAGAGAAACCATGATCACTAATATTTTCATACATTAATTAATATTGAATAGCATCGATTGATAAGGTTTATTTGAATCATTTAACTAAATAATCACAACAGATATTATAATATTCGATGATATAGTATGCCAAGACGAGATATGAAGGAATAACACTAGAGGTACAGTGAATGACTGTAATGCAAGTAATGTTGTCATGGTTCAAGGGGAAGTTATTGGCACAAATGAAAAAAAAAAGACAAAAATCTATAACTGTGTGACATTGGAATAATTCAATGCCATTAATACACACCTGTGTTGGACATCTTGGCTTAATATCGACAGATAGGAACTTGGAGGTCGGCTGCAGTGTCGCAGGGATATTATTCGATGGTCCTCGGCTGTGGACGAGCAGTGACAGCCAAGCTCTAATAAGCTGCGACGTGTAGGATGGTCACGCCCCGAGACCTACTATGGTCGTACGATCAAGATCGTACGGTCCGTGTGAATGGGACTACATCTGCGTAATACTTCACTGAATTTGACGGCTCCCTGAAATGGAAAACTATAGTGGAGAATCGCGTACATACCATGATCGACGAAGGGACGATTGTGTGAAATTGCGCGTTTTTGGAGCGTTGTAACACCATATTTGATTTTCAAAAAATTTTCAACACCGACCAATCGCGTTCGTCCGATACGTGGGCACTCGATAACAATAACAATGTAACTACACGAAAATGGGCGCCCGAATGGAAGACCGCGGACGCTTATGATATACTTACGCGCCTTGTCCCGGGGTTTGGTAATTGTGAAGTTGTTCGGCACCGACGAAAGGCGGTTCAGCATAACATGGTGGACGGAAACCCGACGAGGTCCATAGTGACGAATATCTGCGTTCGTAGTGAGCTTTTCTTGTTTCAAAAATTCAAAAGTTAACTTGGCTTGCGGTTACTGGTCACCTGATTACATATGACCGTTACCATGGTCGTATTGTGGACCTATCACCACCGTTATGTGTCTACCGTGCCATTGATAACATTATCGTTTCAGCTGGCCGATAAACCATTAAAAAAAAATAGTACTTGTACGATAAGACAGTAAACTTTGTAATCATTGATTATCTATGTTTATAATCTCTCTTATCTGTAATTGTGACCAATAATAAATGATATAATTTGATAATTATTGAAATGAAAAATGCAAAATAAGTAGCAAATACTATTAAGTACCTACTAAACGTATTTAATTGCTTCCTTTGCTGTGTTAAAGTCAATAAGTTATTGATCTGAGGAAATTCAATAGTCATAATGAATCAGTATCAATGAAAATTATCTGCATACATAACCGTTTATGGTCTTGAAAAATTGATATTTCATTCACTGTTTAATTTTGAATCCCGATTTGCCATCAGCGGTGTTCTTATATTTATTTTACTGTGTATTAAGTTTTAAATAGTTCTAAATAATAGACATTTTCAACGCACGCTCCAAAATATAAAGAAATCATGGCGTTTTTAGAAGTGAGTTAATTTATTTTACATGATTTGAATAGACATGGAAGTCAGAAAGGAATATTGTCAAAAATTACGCCCAAACTTGATATTTCTCGTTTTTAAAATTTCGTTGGTCTACAAATACTCTTTTCATCAGTTAGAAACAGTAAACTAATTTATTTAGACGCGTGATTTGTACATTAATGCTTAAATATGCTAGTATATTATATTTAATAGCAGTTTTTACTATTCCTGTAAAATAACTTTTTTAAACATTTATTTTCAATTCAGAAATTTGAAAATTTATCACTTTTCCTAATCAAATCCTAATCCTATTCAAATCAAAACTTAATTTCTATTTAAATATATTATTTCATAAACCTAATTAGTTTCTTTATAATATCTGTACTTATGGTATTATGGTAGTACACACTTTATATACCTAATTAATTATAAATTATTGGCTCATAAAATATTAACATGATTATTATGTTTCAGTGGCGAAGATTTAATTTTTTTAACATCAATCACAATGTAGACTCAAACAAAATATCCCAAACAATTGATGTATGTAATTTTTTGTACTTAAATATATATATATGCTTAATCTACTTTAAACTTTTTGTATACTTTTAAATCAATGTGGATATATACAGGTGTAGTACCTACAAATAAAAGCTATGTTCGGCTATTTATAAAATAAATTTGATAAAATTACGTTAGTTAGTGTTTTTAACTTTAAACAGTTTTTACTTAAGAATAAGCATATCACATTTATTTAAATTAAATAAATATAAATTTTTTTATTTATTTAGAATTCTAAAATAAATGCAACGAGTAGTGGACATGGTCACTTAGTAATTTGTAATGATGATGGCCTAGTTCATTTAATTACACGCACATTTCAAGTAACTAAATTTCAAGCCTATCAATCTGTTGTACATCTTTCTACACAGTTGCAATATAGTAGTTTTTTAGTTACAATTGGGGTAAATATTATTTATTAGCTTATAATCAATAATTTTTGTAAATTTCTTTAGTTATTTTTTACCAATATTTTTATATTTAGTTATAATAATAATATTTTATATTCAGAAAGATGAACCAGATTCTAATTTCATACTCAAAGTTTGGGATTTAGAACGGACAGATCGTCAAAGCAATCCACTTTGTGTGCGGTCTACAAAATTATTTAAACCTGAAAGACCTACTACATTATGTGCAGCTGACAATCGTTTATTATTGGCTGTAGGATTTGCAGATGGTTGTATAACACTTTATAGAGGAGATTTAGCTAGGGATCGAAATTCTAAACCTAAGGTATTAAGGGATTTGGATCAAGAAATAACTGGCATGGCTTTCAAATGTGTTAATAAAGATCGATGGTATCTTTTTGTATGTACTGCTTCATCTGTACAACAATTCAATGTTACTTCTAAAGATACATGCCCTATGGTATAATTATTATATTTTTTAATTCTAGTTTTTAAATAATAGGTAAAACACATTGTTTTTTTCCTTTTAGACTGTTTTGGACGCAGTAGGGTGTGATTTCAAGTGTTCAGTTTTAGGAAGTGGACCTGATGGTCATTTTATGATTGCAAAAGAAGATGTAAGATATTCAAAAGAAAATTTTATGACAAATATTATATTTTCTTTTATCTAATAATCTT
This sequence comes from Stegophylla sp. TES_Ste_2020, assembly GCA_025469315.1. Taxonomy (NCBI): domain Eukaryota; kingdom Metazoa; phylum Arthropoda; class Insecta; order Hemiptera; family Aphididae; genus Stegophylla; species Stegophylla sp. TES_Ste_2020. Next base: position 30,126 of record JAIPRM010000688.1, on the reverse strand, counting down.
CTCTCGTTAAGTGTTTTGTTTTGGAATCTTTAACATATTATGGTGGTGTTAAGTAATGAGCTTATTGCATCACATACACTTTTAAAATAATTTTACCGTTTACCTAAGTGGCTGAATATTTATATATTTTTATTTTAGGCTATTTATTGTTATACAAATGACAGTCGTGGACCATGTTATGTTGTTGGTGGTCAAAAAATTATTCTTCAATGGTTTCGAAGTTACTTAATTATAGTATCTAAAGAAAACAAAGAATCTTCTAATATTATTACTGTTTCCACCACTACAAGGCACTTGTAAGTTTCATTTACCTTAAATATTAATTTTTGGTTTACCTTAACTATTTTTATATTATTATTTAGTGATGATATTGAGTCTCTTTCGATCACTGTATTAGATATAAAAAATAAATTTATAGTTTATTCTGCTACTGTACGTGATGTATTATCAGTTTTGTCTGAATGGGGATCATTGTATATTTTAACAACTAAAGGTTGTTTGTCACAGTTGGTAGAAAAAGATTTACAATCAAAATTAAGTGAGTTATTTAAGAAAAACCTGTATGATGTTGCTGTACGCATAGCTGAGAGTCAAGAATATGATTCTCAAGCTCTGATTGATATATTCCGTCAATATGGTGACTATATGTATGCGAAAGGTGATCACAGTGGTGCTGTAGAACAATATATTAAAACAATTGGGAAGCTTGGACCATCATATGTTATAAAAAAAGTTAGTACTGTATAATATTAAAATAAAAACTCAATAATATCCCATTGAATACTCTTAGTTTTTAGATTCCCAACACATAGAGAGCTTAACTACATACTTGCATGCACTTCATAAAAAAGGATATGCAACTAAAGATCATACTACATTATTGTTTAACTGTTATTCCAAATTAAACAGCATTGACAAACTTCAAGAATTTATAATAGTGAATATACCATGTTCAATTTTTAATAAAAATTAAAACATATTAAATTTAATAATTCTTATTTTTATGTATTATAGACGAAAGATGAAAATATTGATTTTGATTTAAATATAGATCTTGATGTAGCATTAACATTTTATAGACAGTCATCACCAACTAATGCACTTGCGTTAGCTAAAAAACATAATAGACACTCTATGTATGTTAAAATACTTCAGGAAGATTGTCATGAGTATATTGAAGCATTGGAATATATAGAAAAACTTCCCATCATAAAGGTATTATTTTATAGTTGAAATAATTTTATGGAAAAAAAGTTTGGGCATAAAAAAATATATATATATATATTATGATTATTTTAATTATTTTGTAAGTGTGAATTTATGTTGACATTCATATATATTAAAAATTAAACATCATATGTGAAAAAAATACATGTACTATAATTGAAGAGTGAATATGTCAAATGTTCTATGTGCCAAAAAATATTTTTTCAGGAGACACAAAAACATTACAATATTTAAAATAATCAATAATAATTTTGTGTAAAAATATATGTTATAAATTTACTCTATATTATAGCCTAATTAAGTTATTATATTAGTTATTTCATATTAGTTAAAATTAAATTTTTGTTAGTGACAATTCCAAGTAACAAATGGTCTAATCATTGTTCCAAGTAACAATATTTTATTGTTGATAACAAAGAATTATTATTCATTAGATGAATAAAACAAAATAACAACTTTATCATAAAATAAACATGTTTTCTTCATTTCAAAATATAATTTAAAAAAAAAAAATCAATACTTTTTTAAATATTACAAATTGAAAAAGAGATTAATAAATCAAATAAAAATAAAAATTCTTGATTGCATAATAATGTCATAATACATTTTAGAATGTAAAATACACATTTTTTTTTCATATAAAAATGTAATTTGAAAACAAAATGGTACTTTTTAATGATTGTTATCATAATATTATATTTGCACAAGGCACTTGGAACATACATGTGACAAGGGGTATGCCATATGGACAGGTACTATCTATGAACTAGTTTATTAGTTTAACTAGTTAATTTTGAACTAGTAATAAATCAAATTGGCACTTGGATCACATACAGGATTGTTGCTTTAGTACATAGAACATAAATAAAAAATAAAACAATTTTTCATTTTTTTAACACATAGAACATTTGACACATTCACTCTTCAATTGTACGTACTTTAATTGAATACAATATATTATCTTAATCCAAATTAAAATATGTATATTAATTTTAGGCTGTGCAGACATTTAAGCAATATAGTAATGTATTTATGGAAAATGTTCCTAAACAAACAGTAAATTTCTTGAAGAAAATATGTTCAGATTGTTTCTCTAAAACCATTGGTAAATGTGTAATTTATTCTTTACCGACAAAGTTTATATTCAGTGTATAATCATGCTTTAAGGTAGATCTGTCTAGTAACTTGGCTCAACCTGAAGATTTCATTTATTTATTATTAGATGACTCCGAATGTTTAGTAGATTTTCTGGAACATTTTGAAAATGTAAGTTTTTTAAACTTCAACAAAATGTTGTATAAATTATATGCTTATTTCAGTGTTTAGATAAATGGTCTACATCATTAGTGAATACTTACATTGAACATTGTTTAATTGTATGGAAAAAAGAGATAGATGAAATAAAACGTACCACTATCGAAAAGAAAATTATTAATATTCTACAGTCTGTTGACAGCAAAACATGTGATCATTATCAAATTTTAATTTTAGCTACATCATTTGAATTTAAACCAGCCATAGTACACATTTACACACATAATAAACAGTTAAGTAAAAATAATTAATTTATTTTACTACTAACTTATTTTGTTTTGAGTTTATATTAATATAAGTAAGAATGCAGAACATTACTTTTGAGAGCAAAGAAAAAGAAATATAAAAAAAAAAAAAACAAAAGTTGATACAACAAAATAATATAACAATATTAGTATTATAAAATATTATAATTAGAATTTTTTTGTTATTTTATACACTGTACAATGACCAATAATCTTTAAAAAATGCATCGACTGTCTTATCATTATCCTCCAATTGTGTGGTATGTTATACCAGCACTATAACTCATGTTCCAGTAGTTTTATTTAACCTATTATATACTTAACCAATTTTTTGTTAATAATACTTTATTCTTGGTTCATTTTGTTAAAAAAAATTGTAGATAGTGTGATGTGAATAACATATTTCATTGTTTACATATTTCTGTTTATTATAACTTCATGAATATTCCATTCTTTAAATGGATTTATATTATATATTATAGACAATAAATAATTTATTTATTTTGTGAGTACAAAATAGTGTTTCAAATAAAGTTACAATTTCTTTATGCCTTTACTAAAATTAATAGTAAAAAAGCAAATTCTGTAAATTTTATTATTTCACTACTAAATAGTGTTTTAAATTCATTATTTGTGGTATTATTAATCTGAATGTTAAATTAGTACAAAATGTACATTATCATTCTTTTAAATTGAAAAAAAAAAAATTAAAATTTTCATCATATATATTGCTTTAGGTACACAAAATTGATTCACTATTATTTGTCACTGAACAATTATTCTGAAGCAATAGAATGTTGTAGGCGATATGGTCAAGCAGAACCCAAATTATGGGTATCAATATTTAATACAGCAATGGAGGATGAAATGTTTCCACCTTTTATGTTGGAAGAAATATTAAAAGAAATTGGTATATATGAATACAGTAGAAGTACTAAATTTAATTATAAATGTTTAATTGTTTTCAAAATGTTGATTGTTGTTTTTATAGAAAAAAAATCTCTACTGTCAGCTCATTTTACTTTAACATCATTGTCAAAATCTAAAATCATTAATATTGGTCATGTTAGGGCATATCTAACAAGTTTGTATAGTTCTGAAAAAAAAATTCTCGAAAAGGAAAAAGAAATGGTTGAAAAGTATCAAAAAGAAACAGAAACGTTAAAAGCTACCTTACGAAAGTTAAAAAATTGGTAATTATAAAGATTACGTAAATTGTATATTAAATGCTAAGTATAAGGTACTAAAATATGACAAATTTTTTAGTGCTGTTGTCTTCCAAGGTTCACGTTGCAGTGCGTGTAATAACCAATTAGAGCTGCCCAGTGTTCATTTTATGTGTCAACATTCATATCACCAACAGTAAGTAAAAAAATATTAATTAATTCAACTACAGTGGAACCTCAATAACCCTAATCGTTTGGAACAAAAAAAAAAAAAATCAAAATTATTTTTTAATATATTGAAATGCAAGGGCCAATACAATTCTTTGAGTTATTGAAAATTTGACTTTTAGACGGTTAAATTATCGAGGTCTCACTGAATAATGTACAACAAATCAATATCATTATTTTATTGGTCCCAATTTTCATTCTATTATTTTAATTATCCTTTTAGAACTTCAACAATGATTGGTGTAGATCTTTGTTTCCAATTTCTTTCAATCGTTAATTTCATCAGTAACATTTATGTTTCAGTTGTTTCCAAACTTTTTCGGATAGCGAAGATGATTGTCCAGTCTGCACTCCAAACAATAATAAAATAATGGACAAAATACGAGCTCAAGTATATAAAACTATACATATTTTACACAATACACACGTGCGTGCGTGTGTGTGTAAATATTATGGTAAAAGTATGAATACCGGCGAATCTTGGGATATACTGATCAATCCTCAGTTTCACCAACTACTAACAGTAAATATAAAAATTCTATGAAACCTAGAATATACAAAATAGTTTGGTCCCACCCCAACCACTTTGTATTAATATATATAAATATCATAAACATATAACAAAGAAGTATAAAAATACCATACAAGTAGTAAAATATAAATTTAAACTTTCATATATAATAACTTATAATATACTTACATTTTTTTAATAACACATATTAATATTATACATTTGTATCATAAGAGTATGTATTATTATTATTATTATTATACCTAATGATTCTTCAATTACAATTATTTTTATTCTATGAAAATCAACTTATAATATTTTACTAATTTACCAAATCCGTAGGTAAATGTGTATATGACAAAAATCATTGGGGGATGTGGCAAAAAAATTCTGTATATTATATTTTATATCTTAGATTTTACTAAATTTCGAACATTTACTAACAACGGTCGGTAAAACTTAGAATTTACTGGTATATCCAAGGATTCGCTAGTCTTCGTACTTTTACCATATGAAGTGGTAAAGCATACAGTGTGTTCACACTAAGATGTACCAGTATAACATTGCTGTATAACCTTGAATTGAAATGGGGTTTTCAAGAAGTAAAAGGGAGTACCAAAATACACATTTTTATAAAATGTTAACATTTTAACTCTTTTGATGCACACATGTGTAGGATAACTTATTTATTTTTAAATGGCAACCTTATTTTTTTCCGCAGATTCGGATGGGTTATGTTTTTTAAACAATTTTTATGTTACAAGTTTTTTCTTATTACAAAATTGACAAATTAGAATATGTCTAAATTTGAATTTATGAATAATCTGTTTTTAATAATTAAATTGTAAATATGTTCATCTTAAGCTTGGGTATCTCCGATGTTATGAAATATGAACATAAATAAACACTAATTTGAGACATTTAAATCATAGTTATAATAAGAGTTATCTAAAAAATTACTTTAATAAATAATAAGAACAAATTTGACCCTAAGACAACATCAGGCAATATTATTAGTTATCAAATAATAGTTATCATTAATAGTTACATAACATTAATAGTTATCAAATATAATAATGAACCAGGTTTCTTATTATATCTTAATTTTGGGTAAATATTGACAAACTGATTAAGTATAATATTGCAGCTAATTATAACTAACAATAATTTTTTTTTAAATTCTTATTTGAACTTTAGTTCAATATTATCAGAGTTATCAAGTTTAGAACAAGCATAGTTACTGTTTAATTAAAAATGAGCTATTCGTAAATTTAAAAATAGACATACTCTAAGTTTGTCAATTTTATAATTAAAAAAAAAAACACTTGTTACATGAAAATTGTTTTAAAAAACATAACCCATATGAATTTGTAAGAAAAAATTGGGGTTGCCATTTAAAATAAAATAAGTTATATTACGCATGCGCGCACCGATATAGTTAAAATGTCAAAATTTTCTTAAAATGTGTATTTTGGTACTTCCTTTCACCTCAAGGTCATACTGGAATATTTAGTGGTACATTATAGCAGGAATTCTCAAACTTTTATGAACACTATCCCTTTTTTACAAATACATTTTTTTGGGTACCCCTTCTCAGTTACTAAACTTAAATATATATGAAAAATGTTTAAAGACTTAGATACATTTTTATTTCATAAAGATTAAGTTATTAAAAATTGATCCACAA
>JAIPRM010000688.1:0-23648 GCA_025469315.1 Stegophylla sp. TES_Ste_2020 | reverse complement strand
ATTTGACAGCAATGATAGACAGTTATTTTTGTTCCGTTCCAACACAGATCCAGATATCTAACAATGTAGTACCAGAACTTAAGTATTTGTTTTTCATCGTGGGATCACACGAGATTTCTATTCTAACATCGCGTCGCGCCTATATAATTTTATATATTGGACTGTCTGCTATTCTACTTGGTATGGTATCGTTTTAAACCTGAAATTCGCAAATGTTACCTTAGATTTTAGAGGTTTTTCCTCTATTTTAATTTAAAGATTTGTTGGCCAGACTCGTACCCCTTAAAAAATTTTGAGTACCCCCAAGGGGTATGCGTACCACAGTTTGAGAATCCCTGCATTATAGGGTAAACACACTGTGTGTGTGTATATATATATATATATATATATACATACACACATGCTTCTAAGATTAGTTTTGATAAGATTAGTGTGAATGATTTTGATCATTTTATCTAGGGTCAGATAAAAGATTATAATGAAGCATTCCATAGTCAGTTAGAACGAGTCACTGATAGTTTTTCTTTAATATCTGAATACTTTGGTCGATGCTTATTCGATGAAGCACCAAAGGCTGTAAGTCAACTGGTCAAGTTGAAAAATGTTTCACCTGTTCCAGTATTAGCAGCTTTACAAGCACCACAAAAAACGAATCCAACCTTACCTAAAGTACAATCATATGTAAATCCGTTTGGAGACGAAAATGATAGTACAGAATATGATGCAAGTAAAAATCCATTTAATGATGATTATGATGATAGCAAAAACCCATTTGCAAACGACTCGGAATAAAAACAAATAAATAAATAAATAAATAATTTATTAAAGTAATTTAAATTTATATAAATGCAATACTATTGTTCGAATTAAATAAATAAAGTATTATTTATTTATATAATAATAATAAAAATTAAAAATTGATAAATGAATACATAACATAATTTTCCCTATTTATAAATTTAAAACAATGGTTAGTTAAATTATTAGCTAACAATATATTACATACTATAGACTAAAAAATAAAAATAAATGTTATTGACATTCATTTAAGTTTAATTAAATGTTTTTTTTTATACCTATATTAAATATTATACAATACTCGAAAAGTTAAAATATATACTTCAGTCCCTTCGAATGAATGATCTGCCACTGAAACATCAAAAATCATGATTAGTCAAATTGTATATTTTTAATTTTTTTCAAGCTGTTGTTGTGACATGTTTGTTTAGGTGTTTTCATAGCACATAAATGAGGTTTTATTATAGTGCATCAAACTCAATTATTTAAGTAAGGGATATGTTCTGTCTAATATTATATGTTTATAGTTACTATATTAAATCTTACTGTTTTTAAATATATAAGTTCACATGTTTGTATTAATGAAAAGTAGTTGTCTCCCTTCCCCAATTTGAATATTAATTCCTGTATTCTTATATGTAAAAAAGTATTGTTATATATCAAAGCGTCTTAATTCTTTGGGCCACTTTGTTTTTATTTTTTTAAACTCCATTTTTTTCAATAAGTTTATTTTATTCTTTTATTAGTTCCAATTAAAATTTGATTATAGTAATACTATTATATGTTTATAATTTATATTTATATACATACTATACATTTAAATTTTATGTTAACTATTCATATATATATATTGCATTATATTTCAGAGAATGAATTACACAACAATAAATATTTTATGTATAATGATCTATATTATAAAATATTAAGTTGAATGTTTTTTTTTTTCTTAAAAAATATCATTCAATGTTTCACATTTTTATGTATGTTAAATTCAAATGAAAATTAAGTTGTTTACTTACATCAGGGAATCACTTCACATTAAAAAGGTGCAATATCTTATATATAGAAGCTAATTTCTATAAAATGACATACTGTGGTTAGAAGTTGGTATGTGATAAATTGGCTAAGTATTACGACATCAATGGAAGCTATCACAGCAATGTTAGCTTTTGGTTAAGAAAAACAATGTGTGTAACATACATATTATCTTGTTTTAACATTTTAGGGGTTAATTACCCCTAATATTACTTAAGCATATATATAAGATATAAAAATTAGACAATGAAATTTTTAAAAATATGTAATATTGTAAAGCTTTCAAACGAACTAATAGAATAAATTAAGAGTAACAATTAATAGAACAGACACAGAAACGTGTTTACAGCTTGACTGTACACTGCACACAGGTATGTTTTATAAATTAAGCAATGAACTTTTCAAATCAAATATTATTTAAAATATTTAAATACATACATAAAAATTAAAAATAATAATTATTAACTGAAAAAAAAATCCTCAGATGTTTTCATATTAAATATACATATTATTGAACAGATTTATATGAAGTATTTGCCATAATGATTGAAAGTTTAAATATTAATTTCATATAGATGGAAGAGAAGACATGGAAATACAGATATTGTAAGCTCTATACCTTTCATGTCCTAAAATTAAAACTGACATATTCAACTTAAAACACAAATTCAATTGTTAAAAATATTACTTACCTAATAGTTTTCTTTTCATTAGATTTTTTTGATTCCGGTCTAGCTCTGTTAAGCACTTTAATGAAATCAGATGTTTTGGCTCGCATGCAAGAATGTATGTATGCTTTGGTACATTTTATATGATAATGAAGATAGTCACGGAACATATGAATCAAATCGATTGTATTTTCACGAGCTACACGGTTAGTATGTCTCGGGAATAACACTAAAATTATTTAATAATAATTAATATTTAAAGTATTACTCAAACTAAAATTTTAACACACTTACGACAGGTGACTATCTTGAAAAAACAAAAAAATATATACCTAGGTGCCCACATATTAATAAAACAAAATATTAAAAATCAATATCTAACTTTCCTTACCAAATGTTATATATCCTACTTCATCACCAACACGAGCATTAGTGTCTTGTAGTTCAAGTGGTGGTTCTTTATGAGAAAATAATACTTGTGGAGATGTTTGACTAGCTCGCCTACCTTCTCTTAGTTCTTGCATAAAGACTTTACCTAAAACTATGTCATCACTATCTCTGAATACTGTACTGAATACAACAGTGACACGATCTGCCTTTGCTTCCACATACCTATTGTAGAAAAATATGTGTAAATAATTATAGCCAAACATAATTTCAACAATCAGACTTACATAGTCTCATCTTCTCGATAATTAATCACAGCTCTTTTATGGCCATCTTCACCCTTTTCTTGGAAGTCGAAATACTTTTCAAATACTGATGCAAAACAATTGCGTTTTAATTGACCGATTTTTTTCACTAACGATTCCCAATCCTCAGGTATATTTTCTAGGTTAATGAGCAAAGAAAAGTTGAACCCCGATTCTGGTTCCGTCACATATGAACCATATACGCGGTTTAATAATTCTGTTGCACCGTGTTGTTGAAGTTCGGCATAGAATTTCAACGCTATGCTCACCTGTAGCGCAACATTATATTATAATTGTTAAACCGAAGAGGATTTCTGTCAACACAAACAATTTAGTGTAAATACTCACTCGTAACATATTTTTTTGGCCTTCTAAATTTGAAATATGAAATAACACTCCCGCATAATCTGATATGTATATGTTTGTGTTCTCCGGTTTGTTTCTGAAACGCAACAATCATTCGATTCGTACAATGGATCAAAGAATCATAAATGGCGGTACAACACCGTAAAAGTAACATACCCGGCCGCTGCATTTTTAATTCTCACGCTAATGGACTCTTCGACGACGCGGTTATTGGTCTCTAACAATATCATGATTTCACGGGCCCGTACAAAGTCAACAACTACTAAACAACAGACATCTAGTAAATCGATAAATGTAGTGAATATATTAAATTGATGAGTACATTAATGGGGGGAAAAAAAGTAATAATTGAAATGTTTAGTGAAACTGACGGGCAGGAACGATTTATTATGAATAAATTTGTCACATATTATGACGAATCTTTCAGTATCAGTCACCAAATATTCTTGATTTGAAAGATAACGCGACCGGAACGACAGTGTGTCCTGCCAACCCAAAAATTAAATATTCCGTCGCACGAATAAAATGCAACCGGCACAAACAGATTGGTCACACCGTGTCAGTTCGCACGTGAATGATAAGTCCAAAATTATTATCATATAATATACATAATTCATAATATTTTGTTCGAGGATCCCCAGTCCTCGTGTTCTTTTTTTTTGTATTTTGTTTGATGGTGAATTCGTCATGAAAGTCAAAGTACTGAGTCGGAATCCCGACAATTACTTGCGCGAAACGAAACGAGACATTCAAAAAGGTGAGTGGGAATTAAATTTTCCGTGAGTAATTGCCTATAACGTCGAAGGTCTTAATAATATTATTATTGTATTACATTAATTAACATCAAAATCCAGTTTCAATGAACATAGACTGTATTACAAAGTGCCAATTCAAATTAATAACATGTTGTAACAATAGAAACTTTACAAATAATGTAGGTAATAGTTTACAGTCATAGTAAAAAGTGAATTGAGGATTTATTAAAAGAGTATGGCATATAGGATGTATAATCATTAGAAGTGGAGTGGAAGACTGGACACAGAAGAGAGTATGTTTCCTAAATGAACAAAGTGGTATACAGAAGTTAAGCCGAGGTTACATTGGTGGAGTATAATGTATAGTAGGTAGAAAATAGTAGGTTAGTATACTATATCAAATACTCTACCAATGTAAACCCGGTTTTAGTGTTAGCAAGGTCAGTTGCATAGGTAGAGATGTTCAGAATGGATGTTGTAAAATACAAGTCCACATAATAACAAAATGGTAGGGATCCTTAGTATGTTCTTTTTAGATGGATAATATTGGCATAGGAGAGGAATCTGTTCTGTATTCATTTGAGCCTTAACTGGTCCTTGGCTAGATAAGGATGTCAACTACTACATCCAATACTTGTGAACAACGATTCAAGTGCATGCAAATCACCTTAAATTCTGCGATATATTATTAATAATGTGATGATTTTTGTTTAACTTTTGTAAATTTAATTTATTTATTTTTGTTTGGTTAATATGTATTGTACAAGTTGGTAAATCAATGATTAATTAACTAATGATAAACATCACAACACGTCTTAAATAAATATATATGTAGTTTTTTAATATAGGTAGTATGTGTACAGTTTATTAAACAGTTGATAGAATTTGATTATACATCCATATTAATTTTATGTATTTTATTTTTATTCATTTTCAGTGCCTCGAAATTATGATCCAAATCTTCATCCTTTTCAATCATCACGTGAATATGTACGTGCTCTTAATGCAGTGAAGTTAGAACGAGTGTTTGCTAAACCATTTATTGGTAACTTGGATGGACATCGTGATGGTATTTTCTGTATGGCGAAAAATCCTAAATCATTATCAACATTAGCCAGTGGTTCCTATGATGGTGAAGTACGACTTTGGAATTTAACAAAAAAAAAGTGTGTTACGAGTGTCAATGGTCATGATCGTTTTGTTCGTGGACTTTGTTTCAACACTGAAGGTACCAGCTTGTTTAGTGTTGGTGATGATTGTACAATTAAAGTATGGAATACAGAAGAAGAACTTGAATCACCATGTCATACATTCATATCTCAAGTACGTAAAATAACTATTTAATTAAAACTAATTTATTAACACTATTTACTTTAGTCTGTTTTATATGGTATAAGTTGTCAATGGTTAAGTGATAAAATATTTGCAACCTGTGGTGATGTAGTTCAGCTTTGGGACATTACCCGTAGTCAGCCAACGTCAACTCTACAATGGGGTGTTGATAGTTTACACCATATAGCATTTAATCAAATTGACACTAATGTGCTTGGTAATATTTTATTTTCTATAACATATTTAAATATCAAAACTTATTCTATTGATTGGTATTAGAAATATATAGTATTGTGAAAAATATTGTATTGATAAATTTAACATTTTTTTTTTTTTTTTCGTGAACAATAACTAAATTTCTAAATAATGAAATATACACATGTTTATTTACAGCTTCTTGTGCAAGTGATCGTAGTATAATTCTTTATGACACTAGAGAAGTGAAGGCAATGCGTAAAGTAATAATGAAAATGAAAACCAATCAGTTAGCTTGGAATCCTATGGAAGCATATGTATTTACTGCTGCTAACGAGGATTATAAGTAATTTTTCATTAAATATATTTTATTTTATCATAATTAACTTATGTATAAATTTAGTTGTTATTCTTATGATACGCGACAATTGAAAACTCCAATAAATGTGCATAAGGATCATGTTGCTGCCGTTACTTGTATAGATTATGCACCAACTGGCTTAGAATTTGTCACTGGAAGTTATGATAAATCTGTCAGAATTTTTGAAAGTCATCAGGTATTCATATTTTTAATAATCATAAAGAAATGTACATTTGACATATTATGTAATATTTTAGGGACATTCAAGAGAAATCTACCATACTAAACGTATGCAGCATTTAACTAGTGTAGTTTGGTCACTAGATAATAAATATGTTTTAAGTGCATCTGATGAAATGAATATAAGAATTTGGAAAGCAAATGCTTCTGAAAAATTAGGAACAGTAAGTGTTTTTTATTGCAACTAAGAACTATCCTATAATATAGTAATGACTGATATATCCTAGGGCTGCTATTAACTTAAGATAACAAACCAGGACATTTAGTTTTAAGAATCCTTTCAACAAAACATTTAGGCCTAATCTAATCACAGATATCTAGACATACATGTTTATTTATCTGTGGGCTTGGTTAACACAGCTACAGCTGTTGTTCCCAAGTAGGAAGAAAATTTTAAATAAATGATAACAATACATAATATAAAATATAAATGGATCTACGACAGTTGAGTGTGTGTCAATTAACCGCAGACAATTGGGCACACAGCAATTAAGTGAAAATAATTGAGTTCAGGGTATGAGGATAGAAAATATAGCATTAGAATAAGTTTTACAGTTCATAAAATTAAATTTTAAGTTCATATTAATTATCAACACTTTCTGTTCATGTTTTGGTACTTGTTGTTTCCTCCACCCAATCTATATACATTCCTCGACTCGCTGTACAATGCAGAGACATTTTGGTTTGGTAATCGGTAATTATCGATAAGTTCTTGAGTAACCAAAAACATGGTATATTTCACCAAGTTATACTGCTGTGAACTGTATTCAAACATGGGACGCAATTTATGTATGTACGTAATATATAATAATAATGTGTATGGAACGCTTTAGACCATCGAAATTACACACTTCTTAGATCTTAGCATGTAAACTAACAAAAATGGGACTTAAACTTTTTTTTGACGGAAACGGACATTTCAATTTCTAGGGTTAACAATTAATTTTTGCGTTTCATTATCTTGTTGCTCAATTGTCGGGACACCAATATAAATATTTTACTTCAACTTTTTGGAATCTTAAATTGATATTGTGAATTTAAAACATCAGATAGGCCTGAACAATTTTTTTTCAAAATATGCGAATTATTTCATGAAACTGATGTTTTTTTCTGGCCAGTACTTAATAAATAACGGGAAAGCATGCTCAAAACCAGTAGTGTCACGGCTAAATCGAGAGGAATAGCAACCCTATGATATTCACCATATTTAATCTGCTTGGTAAAATGCATAATTATCAATAGAGTCTGTTAAAAAAGTGAATTGTGTCAAATTGATACTTTTATTTTTAAATGAAAACATAAATATAAGACTCTTAATATGTACTAAATATATTTTTAATTGTATTTTAGTTGAGACCACGTGAAAAATCAGCTATGGAATATAATGCTACATTGAAAGAAAAGTTTGCTGCTCATCCACAAGTGAAAAGAATTGCTAGGCATAGACAAGTTCCTAAACATATTTATCACGAGCGTAATCAACAATTAGAATCTAGGAAAAAACTTAAGAGAAAGTATGCTACTTTATTGATAAAAATATTTAAGTTTTATTTAATTATTTGCTTATATGTTTTTAGGGAAGAAAATATCCGCAGACATTCAAAGAAAAATAGTATTCCATTTGTACCTGAAAAAAAGAAAAATGTTGTTTCAGAAGTTGTTTAGATTTTTAATTCTCTTTTATACTTTAAGTGTTTATTAAACTTACACTTTTTTGTAATCATTAATTAATAAAACATTGTCAAAATTTGTTAAAATCATTTTACTATTTAGTTATTAAAGAATTTTGTGACAAATTGTATTTTATATCTTATTTATTTTTAACTATATAAATATGGTTTGGACCTTGATTGTTTTTTCATATATTATGGCTTTTTAAATAGAAATATATCCATGACAATGCTGAAATAGACCATATTACGTTTCAAGTTTATAAAGATTAGCTCTTCAAATTAACTTTTACTTACGTTTTGTTATTATTATGACGACTTAAATGGATCTAATCATAAAAATGCAGATTTTTTTTTTTTTTTGGTTATTACATTATTATAAAGTAATTACTCTTTACAGATCTGATATTTGTGGGGAGTGTATCTCAAATAATCAACCCAATGTGCTTATTATCATTGTCTCCTGGACTTTTTAAATTTATCTTTTACATCTAAGTCATTATATTTTAAAATTCTTGTCCCACAGTTCTTATGGATTTAATATTTTATTTTTTGTCAATAATTGTAAATATTTGATAGTAACAGAGTTGAAATTCAGGATTCTATTTCGAGTAATTTTTAAATGTTTAATCCAACAATTAATGGAATTCTATCTGGGGGGGGGGAAGGATCATATTTAAGGAATTGTGTATAGGCAACTCTTCATACAAGTTCATTAATGCCATGAGTGTGTGTGTAAATAATCAACTAGGGTTCGGAAAAAAAAGGCAAAATATGCATGTACGAAAAAATTAGAAAAAATGTGAAAATGCAAAAAAAATAATATTTATTTATTTATCAAAAGTTTGTTACTAATTTATTAATACATACCAAAAAAAAAAAAAATCTAAAACCCTATATTTAAAAAAAATTGTATTGTTGAAAACTAAAATATGGTGCGTAACCGGTTGGCATTTGAGATTTTATTGGACTGAATTAATAGTTAAACAAATATATTTTCATTATTTGTGAAATACAAAGTAAATATATGTCGTGATATTACCTGTGATTAAATGTAAACGTATATATTATAATAGACAATAGGAAATAACAATAAATAACCACGAAAAATAATATTGAATTTTATACGACACGTGTTTTTCGCGTTATCAGCATTGTGTTATAGTAACATTTGAAATAAATTGGTAAAGAATGAAAAAAATTAATTTTTTACAAAATATTAAATATGCATACAAATATGCGAAAATCGATGATATATGCACTTTTTCTCTAAAATTAACAAAATACGCATTTTTATTTAAAATTTTTAAACTCTGAATTGTATAACTCGGATTTCTAGCTTGGTCCGCTATAAATCAAGAGCATACAGAACAAATATACAGCTCTTATAACTTCTGAACCCTAATGATCATTATGCAAAGCAAAAGAGCTTATGTTTTTACAATAACGTAAACTATTTTTCTTTTGTGAACACTTTTTCATATAGAAATACTTATCCAAAAGCATCTGTGATCAGTGACTTTTTAGATCTAAAATCACGCCCAGATAGTGCTTTGAGAGATAATTTTTCAAATTTTTGAATACTTTTTCTATACATAAGGGAAAACTACCTAAAAATTGAGAAAAAAAAAACAGTAAAATATTGTTAAATTCGTCATAACCTGAATTTTCATAAATTCAGTTTTAGTTTTTTATATAACTTCAAAAACAATGAAGCTAGAAAGTTGAAACTTTCACTAACTACTGAAAATAGTCATTATTAAATAACACTTGTTAAATATTACCTAATCAACAATTATTAGCATCATATATTAACTGTTGGTCCGCTCGAAATCGTTTTATTGCAGAAATGATTTATTATTATTTTTAAATGCAATACATCTATCATACACCTAACCTAACCTAACCCAAGGAGCAAAGAATACTTATGGTGCCTAGTATGTCTGGCTTTTTTTAATTTTAGCCACCATGAATTGGACCTATGATATTGTCAACATAATCGATCATAAAAAAATAAAATCAACCAGAAATTTGTTTTAAAAAGTATAGTAAAGCAAAGATAAATAAAGTATAGATAAGAAAACCAAACATAATTTGCACCATGGGTATTTTGCTTCCTCTGGTCAGATACTCTTGATGAATGGGTTGAATTTAAAAAAAAAAAACGGTAAATCATTTATTCAATAATATGATTCTGAGAGAAAAATGATAATAATATAAAGAACAATAATATTTGTCATTTTCAACACACCCACTAAGAGTATAATATGACCCTAGGAGCGAAAAATGCCCATAGTGCGAAGTATGTCCAGCTTTCTTGTCTATATTTAACTTTGCTTTGACTTGCTTGACTTTACTTTTTTCCTTTATCTTTTTTTATCCAATAAATAAAGAAAAGGAAAAAAAGACAACTTTTCTATAAATAAAAAGTGCGCAATATGTCTGGATTCTTTATGTTATATCTTCTAAATATTCTTTTTTGCATACCATCTTGGACTAGTTGATTAGGCACGGATCCTAGGGGAGGTTAATAGGGGCGATTGCCTCCTCCCAGAAATTTTAAAATGCATATTAAAAATGTTTAAATGTTTTTTTGAAAAATGTATTCATTTTCTGTATATTTGATCAATTTTTGTCTAATCGCCCCCTCCAAATTAAGGTCCTGAATCCGCCACTGTTGTTGATATATTATGTACAAACATGTATAGGAAAAATATAAGAACATTTTGTTTCAGATATAATATCAAAAAATAGTAGTTTCCTAAATAGTGAAAATCCTAAAGAACTGAAGAGACAAAAAATATTGAAGAAGTGTTTCAAATTATAATGCAACATTTTAAATTATATAACAAATTGAAAAATATCGTATTGTATGTTAAAACAATTGTCTGTTTCCCTAAAACTCCAGAGTATACTATCACAAATTTGACATAATATATTATATTATAATCAAATATATAAAATAGTATACAGTATTTTATGCTATTGTAGATAAACAAATATAATCAGAACAATATTGGTTAAATTTAATTAACTTTAATTCTAGAAATATATGACGTATATAATATGTTTTAATAAACAATTTAATTCTTGAAGTGGAAAATTAAGTACCTTGGAAAACGTTCATTTGAGATTAATGTTCTTGATGGTTCGCTACGGCTGGCTATAAATCTCGTGTGCAATGATGAAACGTAGCGTGATTTTGTCTTGTCACGTGTGTATATATGTGTGAGCAAATAATCAATAATACTTGGTACATTCTTTCAATTCTAGAATTAAGTCTTCGATTGTGTAATATAAGTACATAATGGTTAAAATTTTGAGTTGAACCTAATCGACATAAGTTTACATCCACATAATCGAGTTATAACAGCAACATTTGAATTTAAAATGAGTAATTTAATTTAAGTACCTAAATGTTTGAGTGTTAAAATAATTATTTAAAGTGTTAAAAAAAGTATTTTTGTTACCATTAAAGTTTCAAGTTTCTTGCTACATTATTTTTGAAGTTATGTTAAAAAACAATTTACAATTTTATAAAAATTCCAGTAATGCCATATTTTACCGTTTTTCGCCAATTTTTTGACAGATTTTCAGTGTCTTTGAAAAAAGTATTGAAAAATTTGAAAAATGACTTCTCTAAAGTACCATTTGGGTGTGATTTTGGATCTATAGAGTACAAAGATACCGATCGAATCTTTTAGACAAGTTATTCTATACGAAAAAAAGTTCACAGAAAGAAAAAAAAATCAACATTAATGTAAAATAATAGGCTTCTTCGCAAAATTAATAAAAATAATCATCATTGTAAATTCGCTAGCTTCTTCACTCCACTCAGGATCTAAATGAGAAATTAACATCATTGTGAAAACACTAGGTTCTTTGCTCCAATTAGAATCTAATAAAATAATTAATTTGTTTAAAAATAACTATTCTGTCATTTTTTCATTAACTTTCAATGCAAAATGTATTTTTAAGATTTTAAATGCTTTTTTTAAGGTTTTTTATACTGTGTTAAATGCACATCCCTATTAAAGACTGTAAAGAACTGTATTACAAATGTGCTGTTTTTATTTTGAATATTTTTAATTAATAAATCTCCACAGTCCAATAAAAATTTCTCTACCAATGAAATATTTTTTTATTCAATTTTAATACTTATTTAAAATCACTTTTAGAAAGTTCCAGAAATGCCCGGGCATGTATGAAAAATGGGAATGTTAAAGTATTTTTATTTTTTTTAGTACCTAAAATATGCACAGGCTCCTTTGAATCTGTGCCTGCTATGTACAATATAATATATTGTCTTTGTGTACAACGTACCTTCATAATAATTATATTATATCGAACGCAGATAAGCTGACGCGCATATTATTAAATAAGCTCACATGCATAATAATATATTATAATATTAATATAATATTATAATATTAAATAAATAGTGATTCTGCTAAGGGAATGTCGTCGCGTATCATTCGTTGTTTGTTCTGTAAACGCGGAACACGGCAACAACAAACATGTTTATGCACATCTCCCAAAATAACAGACTGTTATTGTGAGATTTTAAGTGATTTAGGTGTTTTTGATATTGCGTTATGATTGTGCTAGAGAGATGTTTATTATATTTCTGTTTCTCACTTCTCAGACACCGAACTGGCACTGACATTTTCTGGAACATCGCGTTTTTGGGGAGCCGTCTAAGTGCTTTTAGTTGGATATATATAATATAATATAGATATAGTCCTTACATTTAAGGAACGCAAAGGAAAATAATAAGTATACAATTTATGTGCATGTGATTGTCTCGTCACCACCCAGAAATACGCCTTTAGTAACATTCATTTTTGGTTGAATCTATGTGTGTCATATTTGAAAAAAGCCGGACATACTTCGCACGACGGGTGGTATTCTCTTGACGGGCGTATTAAATTTTAAAGAAACGATAAATCATTTCTTCAGTAAAACGATTCTGAACAAAGGAAGTTAATAATATGAAAAAAAAAATGTCCAAAATTTTTTTTCATATTTTCAAAATTTTCTTGCGCCAAAATCTTTTTTATAGGATTTTCTATCTGTGTTTAAATTTTCATAAAATTCTGATCAAAAAATGATGGTTTTCGAGTAGTTTTTGTCAAATTTTGGGTAGTTTTTTCCAAAAAAAACAATGAAAAATTGAGAAATTCAAAAAATGACCTATCTAAAGTACAATCTAGAGGCGAATCGGGTTTCAAAAAGTTATTGATCGAAACTTTTGGACAAGTATTTCTATACGAAAAGTCGTACAAAGAAATAAAAAAAAAAAAAAAAAAAAAACATCATTGTAAAAACACTTAGCTTCTTCACTTCGTTCAGAATCGAAAATTACACTCGCTTTACATACACTACGAGTTGAGGAGAAAAAATTACAAAATTGACTCGTCAATACCCGTGGTGTCACCGGCCGGTGCAGTTGGTTGTCGGTGTGGTGCGGCGCACACGTGTATAATATATTGCGAGTATTTTTTCTTCTCTCTCCATACCGACTTTCCGACACGCGTGAAATATGAAAATTTATTACTTAGATTTATGATTGCGCGTGGGCGTCTCATCACGTACACTATTCATCGTACATTATAATGTTTTATATACTTGTACACAAATTTGTGTGTGTGTGTGTGTGTGTGTGTTAATAGTGTACGATTCGTTTTGGCAAATAAGATTTAAAAAAAAAAAAATAAATACATATTTTACACCGCGTACACCTACCACGACAAACAACAACAACGATGCGCGGTCTGGTGAAAAACATGATTTATTCTACTCTCGCGGCCGCTCGTCTGATTATTATTATTATTATTATTATTATTATATTTCTTGTAAACTGGACTCTACACCATCACTTATAATAATTTTCAAAAAAAAAAAAAAAAACGATTTACACTATAATCAAGTTGTTATTCCATGTGTCAGTCTTCTCAGCTGGTATACTTATCGTCGACCGACTATCTCACCTCCGCGAGGCGAAACGACTAGAAGGCGCACATAGATGATATTACGTATATAGGTGTGTAGCACATTCGCAGATGAATATTTTTATTATCTTTATATTCTCTATACGAAATTAATGTTAGTTTCGTGTACGTTCGATTACGGGCGATTTTTTTTGTTGTTTTTTATTGTTTGCCGCTACGCGATTTACCAAATGATCCGCGAAGGTGATTTCTGCGTTGGCGCAGTTCATCACATGACATACGTAAATAATAATAATAATATATGCAGTTATTATTATAATACGCGCATCATAAACTATTTTATAATAATTAATAATAATAATAATAATAATAATATCATAGACAAAGTTTCACGTTACGTGTCGTGTGTGCTACGGATTAGTATAATATATTATAATAAGTCAAACGGTTCAGTGGTTAAGAGGAAAGTGTTATTATATTGTATTCGTTTTAGAAAACTAGTCGTGTTCAACAAATGAACTCGAAACTCGTTCGTGACGTGTTACGTTTTATCTAAAACACATATATTATAATATTATACGTGAAAAATGAGCATTTCGTTGATCTCGATTAATGTTTATTACTCTTGCGACCCCGGGGTCGGCTCTAGGTACACTACATTCGATGGCCAAGAACGTTGAAATCATAGGGGCACGTGAAATAATAATATTGGAATATTTTTCTAGCTCTTAATTTCGTTAACCCGTGTAGTTGAAGAGTTTGAATATGATTATAATAAATATCAACTCATCGATAAACTATTAATAGGTTATATTATAAAAAGTTATTTATTGATCTTGACACATGTTTTGTCTTGAGTGAACTTGGGAGAGAAACTTAGAGAGAGAGAGAGAGAGAGAGAGAGAGAGAGAGCTATGGTCGCATTAATATTGGCCACCCTAGATGAATTTTGGTTAGAGTTTAGCCATCCCAGCTGTATTTTTATTCGGCCAAATAATACGTCAAAAGTATTATGTTTTCAACTATAAGAATGCAGATATCTGGTAACGATGATTCGTAGATCATTACAGGTCGTAGAAATTGTTTAATTGTTGCAATTATAATTAAAAAAAAATTAAGCTGAACATATACTTAATAAAAATGAAAATTAATCAAGATTTCTTATTTGTGGAAATAATAGTACCTATGGGAAATGATGTGTATTATATACAATATAATATGTCGCATTTCGACTAATCGCAGTTCGAGATAAATAAAATTACGGTTTACACGCTTATTTATATATAAAATGGTTTTAGCGTTAATTAATATATTGTTGCTGAGTCGTTAATTTTTTTTTTTTTTTTCATTTAACTTCGTGAACTCTTGTCATCAGTTAAGTGGTGTAAAGTATCTGTGTAAAACTGCATACGTCACAAGGTCACAGAACACTCGTAGAGGGATGTCGACTGCTGTTGAATAGTAATTATCCTTCAGACAGCGGATCACTCGAAGAAATTTTTTTCAACTCTCATTTGCATAGTCAGTACGTCAGTCATAATATGTCCCTTCAACACGAATTCAACGATACTTCTAGGGTATCCCTCTTAAAACTCTTAATCATCACCCTACGGACAGTTACAACCGTTGTATGAACGATCATTAATTGTAGGTACGCCCTGATTTTATTGGAATTGGATTGTCTGTCAATCTGGGAACAGACGTTTTGCGGAATCGAATAATCAGACAATATTTGGGAAAAATTCTTATTGGAAAACAATGCACTTGATGGAATCAGAATTAACTGAAATTTATTTTTAGTACAGAACACAGACAATTGTTGATATTTCATTACTTTTTGACATTTTTTGGAATTACAATACCTGGAACAGACGATTATCAAACCGAAATTTCTTCACGTTGCACAGCAAATACCATATAGCAGTCCTATTTGTATAGTGTACAAAAAGGCCAGCAAGAATTTGGAGTTTAAAATTGGCTCTTTACTGTACTGATTTTGAGTGGATTTCTCCTGAAATATAAAATATAATTAATATTATTACTGTTCGTCTGAATATTTCCTATAACTTGGTGTATTTCGAACATCGTTGGTTTTTAGATTCTGAACGAAGTGAAAAAGCTTATGTTTTTACAATGATGTTTTTTTTTTTTTCTCTTTCTGGAAACACTTTTTCGTATAGAAATATTTGTCCAAAAGTTTCGATCAGTATTTCTATAGAACCGGAATCGTACTCAGATGGTACTTTATAGAGGTCATTTTTCCAATTTCTCAATAATTTTCTTAAAAACACGAAAAAACTGTCGAAAAATTGACGAAAAACGGCAAAATATGCAATTACCGCGATTTCCGTAGAATCGAAAATTACTTTTTGACATAACTTCTAAAATAATGCAGCTAGAGACTTGAAATTTTTACCAACCACTAAAAATAGTTACGAGAACATTTTATAAAAATTTCAAAAAGATTTGATCAGTTTTGAGTCAAGTACGGCATTTTGAAAATTTCTCATTTTTCGTTAGTTTTTATGTAATAAAATTTTCGATTTTTTGATTTCAAGACTTGAAAATTTAATATGATCTAACCGACATATATGTCTAATTGATTTGAAAAAATCTCAAAAATCGTTAGTCAACTCTTTTTTTTTTTTTTTTTTTTTTTTTTGTTTGTTACGCGTGCGATTGAAATTGATTTAAAATTTTTTTATCACCTCAAAGATTTCGTTATATTATATTATATAATATTTTGTTATTCATTTCAAATAATATATATATATATATATAATTTAAAAACTTGTACAATGTAAATACAGCCGGCGCGCAACGATGTAAAAAAACAGCAAAATTATTATGAAAGCTCTCAAACTTTCTGAGAACCCGCGCGGTAATCTGTACAATATACGTACAAACCTAATACGTACAAACTCGCAGCTGTGTAATAATATAAAGTTGTAACGGTTTGTAATTAAATTTAAAATTTAACGCAAACAAGACGCGTCGTGTGTACGAGAGAAATAAATCCTCCGAGTTTGTTGTTTTCATTTTCAACCGATTAAATATTTTAACGACTACGAGATTGAAATGTCCCGCGTGTGTGTATAATATTGTGTTTTCTAATCGAGTCGTAAAATAATAATGTTATTATGTATATTATATATACTCGGTAGACGACGAAACACATAATATTATAATAAAAAACCGTCGTCGTAAAAAAAAACGGACGAACGAGCGGTGGCTAAACTCTCGCCGCGACCAGAATACTACTGCTGCCGTGGCGAAATAAAAACACTGCAACAGTGCCGATAATAATAATAATAATATTAAATTTACTGATAATAATAAATAAATAATATAGTCATCACGTCAGCGGGAAAATCATTCTACGAAAATTCAGTCGTTAAAACGAATCGACACGAATGTATAATATATATACAGGGTGATTTTTTAAGCGTGCTCAACCCCATTTTCGGCCGTAAAAATGCAAAATTTGGGATTTTTTTTTTCCCGGAATGTTCAAGTTACTATGAAACCAATATTTTTCATAACTCATTTTTTTCACGTCACCTTTTAAGGGTGACAGACTTTCTTTTTTCAAATGGCTAGCCCCTATTTTAGTCACGGAATATAAATTCGGGTTATTTTTCCGTGAATATTTTGATGTATTGAAATTGAAATTTGAACGAGTAGTTTTTGAATTATTCAAATTTAAATATTAAATGAAAATTGTCACTTGGGCACGTCATATTTTAATTTATTCTTAATAGGTAAATGAGATAAGACGACCTGTGTAATTAATATTTTGTAAATGTAAAATTTAATCTCTACGAACATTTCGACTAATTATTTCTGATCAAAGGTTAATTGAGTAGATTTATATAATAATAACGAACTACGTACGTACGTAACTAAATATTATGTGTCCAAGGGACAATAATTTTCATTTAATATTTAAATTTGAATAGTTCAAAAACTACTGGTTCAAATTTTAATTTCAATACATCAAAATTCACAGAAAAATAACCCGAATATAATTGCGTGATTAAAATAGGGGGTAGCCATTTGAAAATTGAAAGTTTGTCACCCTTAAGGTGACATGAAAAAAATGAGTTATGGGAAATATTGGTTTTATAGCAAGTAACTAGAGCATTCCGGGGGAAAAAAATCCCAAATTTTGCATTTTTACGGCCAAAAATGGGGGTGAGCACGCTTAAAAAATCATCCTGTATATTTGTAGAAAATCCGAGAATTTTTACCGAGAATTATTAAATGGTAAAATAAATAAAAAAAAAAAACCCTCCGTGGCGGTGATGATGATGATGCGGTTGTCGCCGATATCAGCTCTGCAGGTAATAGAGTAATTCGACACGACGACGACGACGATATAAGAGAGCAATAAAACCGTCAGCGTTTTCTTTCGGGGATCCGTGCGTTTATTGTGTGTGTGTGACAAAATGATGAGACGAGGGGGGGGGAGGTTGGGGGAGAAAAAAAAACTAATAAAATAAAATCACGGCAGTGGCGATGCGCCGCCGCCACTCGAATCCGATGCGGGTGCGCGACAACGGTGATAAATAATAGTAATAAAAAAAAAAAAAAAAATGCCTACCAAAACGAAATTACATAATATTTTCCACAGCGCGTTCCCACGGCCGCGGCCCCGGCGTGGTGTGTCTACGACGAGGTGACAATGAAGTGTTGTTGTTGTATTATTATTATTATTATTATTATTATAAAGGAAAATGAAGACGTTACCCCGTGTAATAATCGAGTCATCATTGCGTTAGGTACGGCTATCGTCGTCGTACACATATCCCGCCCCCCCCCCCCCGAACGATGGACGTAGGATATCATATTATTATTATTATTATTATTATTATAAATATCTAAGTATCTTTATTGTATGCTGCCGCCGCCATTACAGCGACATTATATTGTGTGCTTGTGTTATGTATTATGTTATTATTATATTTTATTTATATATTATTATGTAGGAGGTGTACGTGTACGACGCATTGTATACGTATATAATATTATTATTATAGTGTGGTGTATTATAGAGTTAACTTTTCGTACGATTTTATAATCCAATAAATAATAATGTGATTACCGAAAAAGACACGTGTAAAAAATAATAATAATAATAATAACCATTGTCGTGTTGTTTTGACAGGTATGTTGACAGTTCCCATTGCCGAGGTGACGTGGCCCATGATATTGGTCCTGGTGTCGCTGCTGTCCGCCGCCATCGGCGCCCTCTTCATGGTCGTCTTTCTACACCTTAAACTGTGAGTTTTTCTAGAAAGAAAGAAAAAAAAAAAAAAAAAACGTTATTTTTACGACGTACTTAATGATACGCTTATGTTTTTTTTTTTTCTTCCCTCCTCTCGCCAATGTTTGTCGCACATTGTTTTCCCGTCTCGCGCGCGCACGAGGTGTGTCGCGGCGGTTTACGAGCTCGGGCTCTCTTTTTTTACGACATTTTCACCGCGTTTTATAAACATTATCGCGGTGCAAAAACAAAACAAAAAAACAATAGTAACGCGACGATATTGCTCGGTGGTACACACGATATATTATTATACGACCGCACGGCGACAATAATAATAATATTATGTAATAATAATCGTTACAAGACCTTTTTACGATCGACGTACAACAGTGTGTGTGTGTGTGTGTGTGTGTATTATAAATTATAACAGTAATAATAATAATAATAATACACATACGTTAGCGTATCAGTAACAGGGATATAGTGGATTTTTCACGTCGATATCTCGTATAATATATTGCATAATATATATTATTATTATTATTATTATTTTTGCACTGTGTTGTCGCTCGCATAAAATAACGACTTTTGGCAGCGTCGTTATTTTATTATAATAATATTATGCGCGCAGCCTTTCGCCTACGTACATGCACACACAAGCTTTGCACACCGCCGTCATATTATATAGGTGCAACTTAAGTCGAAATTCTCAGGGGGGGGGGTTAAATATTTTTCTCCAAATTTACAAAGTATATTTACTCCGCCTCCGTGTACAACGTTTCAAAATTTATTTTTACATCTGTCCTACAAGTTTAAAAAATGTAATTTATATTTCGTTTTCATTTAATTTCAAATCTTATTGGTGACCAAGTGCTCGAGTAATGTACACGAATAAATTATATCGAGATATATTTTTTTTTTTATACACTACGTATCATATAAAAATAAAAATAGGAAGAACATCTTCGCTTTGAAAAACTGTGTGTGTGTGTGTGTGTGTGTGTGTGTGTTAGGGGGGGGGGCTGTGAATAAAACTGGAAGCTTATAATCAGGGCGTGGGACTTTGCATGCTTATCATAATATTATGCACTTATATATATATGTGTGTTAATTGTTTTCACTGAATGTTTACTTTTATTCAGTGGGTGATATTTTTTTTGCAATTTTCTAAATTAAACGATTATTTTTTGTACCTAGTAATTATAAGAAACTTTAGAGCTCTAGGTCTACATGATATGAAAATAAAAAAATATTTCGGGAATATTGTAAGCCGTATTATTCCAAAAATTGTAATACCGTAGTGCTATTATATAGTAAGGTTACCACGGGACCGGTTTATTGAATTTTTTACCGAGTGCAATTCAACAATAATTATTATTACCTTGTTTTAACCCAAATACAATTCGAGACCTAACTCAAAATTTTGAGACCTCATCTTCAAATCCATATGATACATAAGAAGTCTCCCGAAATGACCTTATTCAATGTCTCAACGTGTACGTCCTCTGTACTCTCAAAAAAGGGGTGATTTTTTACATAACCCTAGTGTGTTCCAAAAATAAATATGGTTTTTATAAGTAATCCGTGTGTGTACCAGAGTTCATTAAGTGGAACACAAAGATATGGTAAAAGTTCTATTTGCGTTGACTAGAGCCTAGACCAGCGTTTTTAAGTTATGGGGTTAAAAACTACCACCTCAGGAAACGCTAATAAATAATTTAGGGTTGCCAACAATTGAAACAACCACTAAGTGTTTTGTGTCATTATCATCATCGCATAACTTACGTATTTTTTATTGGTTTATGGCCTGCACCTAAGATAAACGTACAATTTCTAGATAATTCGATAAAATACTCACAATAATATTATAAATATTATGTAGAAAAATAGTTACAGATGAATGTTTAGAGTTAGAATTATGAATTTGTAATGCTTAGATAAAAACTTTAAATAATTTTTTAACAATTTTTTTTAGAGTTATCGAAATCCCATAGGCATGTAGAATCCTACAGACATTTATAGTGGCGTTTTGGGGGGCGTGGACTCGTGAAAAGAAGCAGAGAACCACTGCAGGTCTAGGTGACACTCGGCACGAGTCATACTTATAATATACATATCATGGGCATGGGTGATTTGCTCTCGTTAATGTGAATACATTAATCGTGTGCGACTTGTACAGTTTTTTTTTCCGCCCAAAGCAACCCCTTGATTATTATGTATAGTATTTTTTTATTTTTATATTGTGCCCCATACAAAATCTCAAGTATATATATATATAGGAGGAGGGGAGGACAGTTGTTAATGATACTCGGTGATTTGAGGATTTCACAACCTTCGAATTAAGAAGTGTCTGCTTTGCAGTAAGAAATGTTAAAAACAATAGGGACAGCGTAACCCTATGTTCAGCGTAATCCGCGATCCCTATGGAATAGCGGAATGTTATTGTTATATTATATTATGATTATACTGCATCGTCTTCATCGATATTATAACAGGTGGCAGGTCCGTTATTATTATTATTATTATTATTATTATTATTACTATTATTATTACTATTATTCTGTAGAGGCACGCCCACATATCACTCGAGGGCTTTAATCGTTTTGTACGCGCGCGGCGCGATCCGTACATAAATAATATAATAGTTAAAAAAAAAATTCGGTTTTATCTTTATACATATTATATTATACGTTTGTAATAGTTGTCCCGACCGAAAAATGAGATTATAATAATGTTATTAATATTATTATTATTATTATTATTATACTCCCGACGAGAATCTATCGATTTTTCACATTATTTCCACACACACACACACCCCCCCCCCCTAACAATCTGCCCGGTCGTACACAAGACGGCATATTGTGCAGAGCGTCGTATGTGATGTGTATATATCAGCTAAATAATGAGCACATACGTGGTTATTATACAATATATTATCTGATTTGACTTTGTAGTTTAATTGGGTATCGTAACGTAGAATAAAAAAAAAAAAGAACATTTTATTATTTTTTTTTTTTGTATTTTCCATTTATTATAATATAGTCGTACACGCCGCGCATACGTAGATGAAACACACTGATACACGTCGTCGTGTAAAAGGGGCGAAATCCAATGAACTCGACAATAATATAATATAATAATGATTATGTTCGTATACAAATTACGAGTTGAAATAATAATTATTACATTTATACGTTAATTTATACGTCATACGAATATGAAATTTTCGTTTTTTTATTATTCAACAATAATATAATATATATGTATTCAATAATACGTCCATATATTTTAAAACAAATACAAAAAGATAACAGACATTGAGCTGGTCGTTATAGCACGACAGAATATTTTCTCTGGTTATGATACGTAGAGTTTCGGAATATTCTAAGCTGATAAGAGAATTTAAGTCCGTTTAAATTTAAATATTTTGGTATGCCAAAAGTAGGGAACGAATTTATTATAATAATATGTAAATGAATATATATTTATTCGAACTGTCTATCTGAAATCTATGTATCCTATTTTGATCATTTTCATTAAAATAATACCAAATTTTATATTATACTACATATTTTGCTTATTTTAACATTTTCTTCCTTGTTTTGCATATTTGTAATTTTACAGCGCGTGTTTTTATTTACAGCTCATTAATTTATTTCATTTTATATTTTTCTTGTTTTCTTACGTATTATTTAAGAAAGTCACATAAATTTGATAAATTACTAGTGTCAGTATATCAATATTTTTATACATTTATATCAATAAAAAAATAACGATCTCATCATCCGTTGAAAATAAGATGAATATGATTCAACGTCTTGTAAAAATATTGTTTTTCACTTTGTTTTAAATTTCGTGATTTGAGAATGTTTTTAGCGAAAATTAAAAATGTTATTTGTGCGGAACATGGTGAAGATGACAAAAGTTCCTTTTTTTCAAATACCCTGTGTTCCATAATTATATCTATTAAAATCAAATGTTTTCAATTTTATATTACATTTTAAGCGCATATATAAAAAAGCCAGGCATACTTCGCTCGTCGGGTGGAATTCTCTTGACGGTTGTATTGTGAATTTTAAAGAAACGATAGATTATTTCTCCAATAAAACGATTCTGAACGGAAGAAGTTAATAATATAAAGAACAAATGAGAAAAAAAAAACTGTTAGAAAAATGTCCAAAATCTTTCTCATATTATTTCCTATCTATGTTTAAATTTTCATATAGTTCGGATCAAAAAATGATGGTTTTCGAGTCGTTTTTGTTAAATTTTAGGTAGTTTTTTTCAAAAAAAAAAAAAAGAAAAAAAAAGCCGGA
>JAIPRM010000687.1:20030-45291 GCA_025469315.1 Stegophylla sp. TES_Ste_2020 | reverse complement strand
TCTGAAAACAGATTGGCTTACACACAAACGTTATTAATACAATAATACAT
The DNA here is from genome assembly GCA_025469315.1 of Stegophylla sp. TES_Ste_2020. NCBI lineage: Eukaryota > Metazoa > Arthropoda > Insecta > Hemiptera > Aphididae > Stegophylla > Stegophylla sp. TES_Ste_2020. Next base: position 45,241 of record JAIPRM010000687.1, on the reverse strand, counting down.
GTAATGAACGCAATACTAAATAAAAAAATTTCGGGATGGGTTATAACCCCTTAACCCCCCCTCTGGGTGCGCCACTGCCCAGAACTATTTGGAAAAATACTAAAATAAATTTTGATTAATTGATAATAAATTAATTTAATTGATTTTTATGCATATTAAACTAATCTTACTTACTTAAAGTCATAATTATAAACCTGACAATATTTTAATACTTATTTGTATTCTGCGTCAGTCACCTAGTCAACAAAAAGCGCCCCATATTCGACCAAAGCAAACATACATAACACGTCACACACACACACACACTCACACACACACACACACACACATATTTTTTTATTACTAATTCAAACCTTCAAGGCCTATGGTTAATATATTTACTATGTCCATTTTACGTCTGTTATAAAATGCAAATGGTTAATTTGTCCATTTATTATCTATGGTAAAAAACTAATAATAATAATTCAACCTGTCAATCTAAACAAAAGACTGTGCATTAGATATATGTGTGACCTACTGTTGAATTGACAGTTTGTGGACCAACATAATATACAATCTACCTACCGTATTCTGGTAATCTACAATCATTATTGATAATATAAAGAAAAATGTTTATCGGCGGATAACGAAGAGGAATTTTGGGAGTTAATCACCCCTCTTATGAACTGGTTTGCACTAACCATAGATTAGTATACAGCTAGAACATTCTCGTAAGACTGAAATAAAAAATATAAACGTTTTTCATAATCTTTCCAGATTTTTTTTTCATTTGCCTCTGTAATATTATATTAAATTATTCATATTAAGTATACCTAATCGATTTCACAAAACGTGTAGAAAATTATTATATTATTATGATATTTTATTATTTTATTACATTGATAGATAACTTTAGTATATTATTCTGGATAATTTAGTAACTAGCTAATCAATTAATACTTAATTGAATAGGTATCCCGCACGAAAATACAAATATAATATAGTATCTACTTCAGTACTACCTATATGTTATAAAATATACTAAATGTGTGTAAACACACAATTATGTTGTTTACTAAATATTCAATATGATTAATGAATATATTACAAGTGCAACCCGTATGTATTATAAGCAGAGCCGTCCTAGAAATTTTCAGGGCTGGGAGCAAATTAACTTGGAGACCCTTCAACCATCTTATACTAAATGAAAACTTACTGAGATTTATAAAGTTCTTGTAACTATATTATTCCAAACCATAATCAACAAAGATAATTTCAATTCATGTATTGTATTACTATTTTCTATCACTATTGCATTATAATTGTGTATATCAAGACACTTTAAGGAGCTCCTAGACATTTTCCGAAAATGGGGCCCGGGGCAAAATAGTCCCGTCGCCCCTGCCTCTGAACGGCCCTGATTATAAGTTTATAACTATTATATTGTACGATGTATAATACATTATTATATATCGTATAATAATATATAAATTTATATTATTATACTTTTATAGGGTTTTTATAGTTAAGTCAGCGTAATAATACTACTTATTGCGAAGTACAAAATGTAAATAGGTACAGTCCGATTTCGAATACTGTTTTATTCGACACATCTATTTCATTTTTACCGTTATTATTTTTAAAAGAATAATTTTTATTTAAAATTTTGTATGATATTATTTTACGCACGTTTTATACTTATGACACTTTTAAGCGCTTTTATATGTGTAAAAGCATGTGATATAAGTAATATGACATCAGTGTTTTAACATCATTTTTTCATATTTCTAGTTCTCAAAACACAATCTCCTCAAATCACAGTGAATTGCCACCCAGCCGATTAACCGGAGCAACACCCAGCGGTTGGGTTGAAAGCATCAACTCACCTCTAATTCAAGAAGATGGTGATAATAAAATGTTAAAACTTAGATTTGATGTCAGCCAATACGAGCCGGAAGAAATCGTTGTCAAGACAGTTGATAACAAATTATTGGTACGTGTTAATCTACGGCTTATAAAACCTTCAACTTTTTTTTTTACAGCGAGGCTTATAAAGTATAGTTAGGTAATAGTTAGTATCAAGTGTCCATTTAAGCTGTATGAACAAAAAAATAATCTAGAATTGTTGTGTGTTACGTGAAATTATTGCTGAAATCAGCTTAATTTCTATGCTATTCAACTTTTCTCCTCGTCCATTATGGTATACCTAAATCTAAACTGAAAAAGTCTTAAAGTTTTATTACCGTTCAAAGTTGTATCATCGAAAATATTCATTTAGATAAAACAATTCTGAAATTTTAATAAAATTGTTTTGTAATTTGGAATTTTATGTTCCCACCTGGTTCTTGGTACATTGAAAACTAAAAAAATAAATAAATTGCGAAAGACAGATACCTACTATAAATCTGGACCTAACTATATGCTATTAATAGGATCACATTAAGCATGTACAGTGGAAAGAAAGCATATTTAAGCCGGAAATTAATATTAAAGTGAGTGGTGTTCGTTTCCACGCAATGTGTGTGAAGTGTTGTAGGTATTCGAAAAAATTGCTTAAGTCGCCTACGGATGATTTATTAAGACCTTCGCATATTATTATCGTTGTAGACTCTAGTGCCCTTGACAGTTTTGAATATTTATATTGACACTTGTATATTTTACATATTTCTAACGTGTTGGTTCTTGAAGTCTTGTATAATATTCAATAACAGTTGTTAATCGATGAATCAGATGTATTTGGTTTTATTAACAGTTTTAAATTTTCTCCATGAGTATACCTACATCTTATTTAGGTATTTGTAGTCCATCTGTTTTTTCTCCAATGGAGGAGTGCCGTTTATTTAGATAAAAAAAAAACATTAACACACATACTTGAAAACGACCCACGCTTCAATCGACCTTGTCTACACCCGATAAATTCCATAAATGGTTAGGAGCCTTCATTCCAATGATTTCGTGTGCAAGATACAAGTATACTACACAACCATATTAACATTACTTAATATTATTAAAATATAGCCTTCCACCACAAGTTATATAAACTAAATAAATTAACATTTATATAAATTTCCAATAATTATTATTTACCTGTCTTCATAAATAGCCAATAGATACAGTAATTCTGCTATATTTATATTTCTCTACTCTAAAATAAAATCGAAAGAAAGTCATTATTACTGTACCTATTACAGAATGGCATTACTTAATTAAATTATGATTATAGATTTACTTTAAGTTTGTTATAAATCAGAAATCGTGAATTATATAGTATCACGTGATCAAGTCATTGGGAATTGTAAAATTAATATGTATTTGTTAAGCTCTTATAATTTTATACTTAAAATAATTTAGTAGGTAGGTTCCTAGTTTACAACTTAATATTATTTGAACAAAGTGCAAGGCACTGAATAATATTATTACGCTCTGTTGATTTAAAAGAGAAGTCACTGAACCATTTTCACTATATATTCTAGCTTATTTGAAGTACATAATATATCGAATATTATACCAGAGTGTTCACAAAGGGATTTTATTGGTTAGACCTTCTTTCGAAATTTTTCAATCAATTAAAAAATATGTAACAATAAATAGTTATTTACCTTTCCTAGACTCAATAATCTTAAATACAATGAATTTTGCTTAATTAATAAGTATTGTATTTGTATTATTTATTTTGTTGGATATTAAATTCATTACACACTTTATGAATAAACTACACAACTATAGGCAGGTGCAAGTTTATCCTTTTCTACAACTATAAGTATCTAGATAACAACATTTGTCTAAATAAGTATTTAAGCTCATAACTTTACAATGTCCTTCCAATGATTTGTTTTTTTTTCTTATCAGGTACATGCCAAGCACGAAGAAAAATCAGATTCAAAATCAGTGTACAGGGAATACAACAGAGAATTTTTACTTCCTAAGGGCACAAATCCAGAAGCTATCAAATCTTCTCTTAGTAAAGACGGTGTGTTAACTGTAGAAGCACCCTTGCCTGCTCTTGGAGGACCTGATAAAATGATTCCAATCTCTCACCATTAAATATGTTTCCACTTAGTGAACCACTTTTAGAATGCATACCTAAACAATTAAATGTGTATTTTAATATTTTAATTATCAATTACTATTAATTTAAAAAAGAAATGTTGTTCTTAATTCCCTTCAGTTTATGTTATTTTTTCTTTTTAATTGTTATAAACAATCATACATTATATATTGCTTATATGAACTTGCAGCATAAATAGCAATTTATTTAGTTTCATATAAATGTCACATTGCGCATCATGCCGAGCTAAAAAAGTATTTTAAAAACGCTAGTTCCTAAAATATTTTGCAGTGTACACAATGAAAAATAAAATATATTGTTTTTTTGTATAGGTATTTGCCACAAAAAATAATAAATTATATATGCATTTATATATATATGTCTTTACATCAATGATATGAATATAAGATCACTTGATTGTTTATTGTTAATTAACTTATCAGTTTATAAGAAAATGACAACAGAAATTGTATTTAAATATTATTATTATATTTTTAATGTTATAATTACTTACTAATATAAATTATTTGCCTTTTTACATGATCTACTATTTTTTCTTTTTGGAACAAAAATGTCATGTCAAGAAGCAGTCTAAAATTAACATTAAATGACTGGAACATATTTAGAATTGCTGCCGTCTCAGGCCTTGATCAGTTTTTGGACTGAGTTCAACTACCGCAATCTAGACAGTATAGCAATAAAACAGTTTGAGTGCACAAAACACGAAAATAGAATGTTTCTTAAGTAGTACCTACTTTTATCATGATAATTCTTCTTATTTTCTCTCTCTTAATCTACTAAATTATCCGGCTAGCAAATAAATTCAAGCAAATTATAATAAACTTAAAAAATTTAAAAACTGTCAGTTATGATTAAGCAACCATATTTTATACATTTCAAAACAAATACATAGTTTAAGCATAGATATATAAAATAGTATTTTATATATCTATGAGTTTAAGTTACCAATTTAAGAGCCGATGATATAATAATATGTTAAAATATACTTTGCCAAAGATGTTAAATGTACATTTAATGATTATTTTCAATATCAATAGGTGCTTTAATCAATTCTTATAAAAATAGAAAAGTTGCAAGGAAGTATTATATATAAATGAGAAACAAAAACATTTATAGGTCATAAAACTGGAAACTGCAACATGTATTCGAAAATGAAGTGTAATTATTTTTGCAATAATAGCCATTTTAAATATGTATTCAAACATTCAATATATTTATAAAAATTAAAAGTAGATTAAAACTAAAAGATAAGTAAAGTATTGACAAGAAAGTCAGACAAACTTCTCACCAGGGGTATTCATTACTCTTTGAGTCAGGTACTAGGATGTGTTGAATTAAAAAAAAAAAAAACGGTATATAATTTCTTCAACAATACGATTCAGAGCAAATTGAGGGGTTCTTCGCACCTTGTGTTGGATACTGCAGCTGGCGGATGTGATGAATTTTAAAGAAATGATAAATCATTTCTTCAATAAAACGATTCTGAGTGGAACATCATTTAATATACAATAATAATAGTTTTAAATGTTTAACAATTGTTATTTAATAATAGAATAAGCCATGTGCAATTCGTTATTTATGTAAATGATCAAATTTGTGTAATAGGTTACTTAATAATAAGTAAGTACTCTATACTAGTATCATCAAGTGGTCGAAATTCGACCAGAATAACAAAAGTTTTGTGTGATTGTATACTGATCTTGCATATTATACTGATATACACGCATTGAACTTAAATATTGAACTGAAAATGATTTTGTTTACTTATCTAAACCATAACCAAAAACGAAAATTGATTTTTCATATATTCCCCTACATCTAATGAATATTCCATAAATAATTTCAAATTACAATAAAATATAATTGCCATAATAAAATAAATTAAAGTGGCTCTAATTATCGTAAATCGACATTAATTCGCTATAATATAATTAGTATAATTTTTGTACTAATGTAATTTTTATCATGTCGCCTCTGGTCAGTTACAGTTGAAAAAGTGCAAAAATTTATTTTTTACCATGGAAGTTTTGAACCCGGTACTGACGTATCTAAGAAATACGGCATAGCCACTAAACTACTAATACAGGGATGAAAACTGTTGAAATAGTTGGTATTTAATATAATAACAAAATTAAATGATTAGAATACCTACAAATGATCCTCGTTGATTTTAGTTCGCACCATCGTACTCGCGTTGAAAAATACATAAGATGGCAATAACACATTATCAACCTTTTTGAATGTTCGTGAACTAGAAATATATTATATCATAATATTTGTCTGTACTTTCTCCGATTTTCTTTTTTCAATCAATCCCTTGTTAAATATTTAATTATTCGTCCGTAAAAAATTTTATTGCATCAAAATATTCGCAATGAAATTTTCCACCTTGGTACCAAATTTCATCAAAATTGGTCGAGAAATTTCCTATATTTTTAAAATTCTATATGTAACTCAAAATTGATCAAATCTATTTGAAATTATAATGAAGTGTTTTTGTGACCATTTTTAGTAGTTAGTGAAAGTTTCAAGTTTCTAGCTACATTATTTTTAAAGTAATATTAAAAAACAATTTTCAATTTTATGAAAATTCCGATAATAGCATATATGGCCGCTTTTTGTCAATTTTTCAAAAGATTTTCCTCGTTTTTGGAAAAGGTTTTGAGAAATTTGAAAAATAACATTTTTAAAATATCACCTGGGTGTGATTTTACATCTATAGAGGTACGGGTTGAAACTTTTGGACAAATATTTCTATACAAAACAATTTTCACAAAAAGAAAGAAAAATAAATAAACATTAATGAAAAATCCTAAGCTTCTTCGTTTTGCTCAGAATTTAAAAACTATTGAGAATTTCAAAATGATCTTTCTAAAGTACCTACCATCTAGACTCTAGAGAAAAATCTGGTGCTCAAATGTTACTGTTTGAAACGTATGGACAATCATTTTATACGAAAACGTGTACACGTAAAATAAAATAAAAAAGAAAAAGAAAGCCGGACATACTTCGCACCACGAATATTCTTCGCTTTTCGGGTCAGATACTCTTGGCGGGTTTGTAGAATTTTAAAGAAACGATAAACCATTTCTTCAATATGACGATTCTGAACGAAAAAAGTTAATAATATAAAGATCAATAATGGTCATTTTCAACACACTTACCAAAAGTATCTGACCCGAAGAGTGAAGAATATCCATGGTGCGAAGTATGTCTGGCTTTCTTGCCTTCACTTTGCTTTGCTTTGCTTTACTTTACTTTTTTTTTGTCTAATAAATAAAGGAAAAAATATTCAAAGAGAAAAAAAATGTCCAAAATTTTTTTTCACATTTTCAAAATTTTCTTTCGCCAAAATCTTTTTTATATTATTGTCTATCTCAATTTAAATTTTCATAAAGTATAAACCCCTCTACAGATAAAAATACCCTTAAAATTAATATATATGATGTTTTATTATGTACATAATATGGTTGATAATTTATAATAGAAAACAATTAGTTTTCATATCGTTTTATCACTGTATTATAAAAGCATATTTTCAGATTCTGAGCGAAGCGAATATTGTTTTGGTTTTACAAATCTGTGTTTTTTTCTCTATAATATGTATATAATCACGAATTTGAGTAGAAATACTGGTCCATTAACCATCAAAAAAATTATTTTAAATTTGATTTTGTATGGTATTTTGTATTGTTTAGGTAAAACTAATGAATTTAGTCGAAATTCTAACTTCAAACGGGTATAAAAAAAAAAAAATGACTAACGATTTTCGAGAATTTTTCAAGTCAATTAGACATATATGTCAGTGAGATTATATTAAATTTTCAATTCTTAATATCAAAAATCAAAAATTTTATTACATAAAAACTAACAAAAAATGAGAAATTTCCGAAATTTTCAAAATTCTGTACTTAACTCAAAATTGATCAAATCTTTTTGAAATTTTTATGAAATATTTTCGTAGCTATTTTTAGTGGTTGGTGAAAATTTCAAGTCCCTAGCTGCATTATTTTAGAAGTTATGTCAAAAAGTAATTTTCAGTTTTACGAAAATTTCGGTAATTGCGTATTTTGCCGTTTTTCGTAAATTTTTCGACGATTTTTTCACGTTTTTCAAAAAATTATTGAGAAATTGGAAAAATTACCTCTCTATCATCTGGGTGTGATTTTGGTTCTATAGAGATACTGAACGAAACTTATGGACAAGTATTTCTATACGAAAAAGTGTTTACAGAAAGAGAAATAAGAAAAAAAAGAATAAACATCATTGTAAAATCATAAGCTTCTTCATTTCGTTCAGAATCTAAAATGACACGGTTAAATTATAATATATTTCAACAAATTTATTGTCATTTTTTTTTCTCAAATTATCACATATAATTACATCTGATATATAATTTTATTATATTATATTCAAACATATTTATAATCATTATTTTTTTTTATTTTTTGAATCTTTTTTTTTAATCAAACATCGCTATGTTTCACTCAGAGCTCGGAGACTCCAAGACCGAATATTATAACTCATAATATTTTTTATAAGAACGTACCAAAGTATGCAGCATATTATTTTTGTAAATCGCACACACGGGTTGTCATTACACTAAATAGGTAAACAAAAATGTATTGAACTTTCATAGACGTTTTGACTCACTAATTTTTTTCATACAATCACCCCGGGTACATAATAAAGCGAGAAACATAATTTGTATGAAATTAATTAAAGTAAGATAAAATAAAATTACCTATTTATATTATAAACTCAATTAAATTCCACTTAAAAATTGTATTTATTTCAGTGGTGGCTCATGGATCACTTTATTGTAATTATATTTAATTTTATGTTTAGTACAATTTTACTTTAAATATTATAGCATTATATTCTTCAATATTTGGTTATTTGAATGTATGTTGAATGAATGATAATCATACAATTTTAATAGTATTCAGATATTTTTTAGTACCTATTTACTCTTATATATTATATTAAGGCAAAATATAGAGCAAAATAAAAATGGTCAAGGAAAAAATTTAAATTGTATGTACCTATTTGTTGTTTTATATATCTGTGGTAAAAATATAGAATAGGTACTAAAAATAGTTTTTTTGCAGTAAAGCGAGGTGGCAAATATTATAAATTTAATAATTTTGAAAATTTGTGATAAGTTGTCACTGATAACAATAAACACGAATTAATAATGATGATAAATATATTATGATAAAAATTATGAGTGAATGGCACTTGACTGAAAATGATAAAGAATTTGAAAAGTGATAAAGATTTTAATTTGAAAAAGTAACGCCAACCATTGTCAGCAAAATTACCATACATTTTATTGATATTATTAAATAACAAGTTTTGATAAAAGTTATATTACTATGTATTATGTAATCTATATATTATTCCAGTATCAAATATAGTTTTGTGGTAATTGTAGCAAATGAAATATTATATACCTAAGCTAAGCATAGGATGCGTATATACTGATCAAGGTGTTAAATGTTGGTTACTAAGGATTTTGTGGCTATTCGAGTTACCATGAAATAATGTATTATAAAATACAGGATAGTACAAATATACAAAGAAACCTAACACAATTAGCTGCTTATTTTAATATAATATAATATAATCTCTTTATATATATATATCAATATATCTAATACTAAATTATACACTATACACAGTGTATTAATATTTAATAAAGTATAGTTATTAGTAATGTAATAAAATAATATTTATCCTTTTAAAATCATATTCATCATGAATTCATGACGTATTTAAAATCTGCATTTGACATATATTTCACGTAAATACATAAATATATTCTAAAACAAACAAAAACAAATATAATTATTACCATAAATCATAATATAACTTTTATCATATAGTGAAACAGTTTACATACGAAGGGAATAAAAAAAACTGTAACTTTATATTTTTCATAATCCGAAGTTGGCAACAGATTCGTCATGACAATTTTTTCGTCCTATGCTCTTATCATTTTCGGTCAAGTGCCCCCAACCCAAAAATTATATGGCTTTGAACCACGGACTAAGATAGTATGGACTGGAAACGACAATGATTTCACCGGGTCGCTTGTGGTACTCGTAGTGTAGTACTCGTAGGAAAAGAGCGCTATTACGTTCATATCTTGAACTATTAAAATATGGAACTTTTCTTCTTACTTCTTTCATGAATATAGGTGACGCTCTTTTCTTACGGGTACTATTTCCCCCCCGGCAACGTTTCTCCCGCCTGCCTGTTCGTTTCCAGTCCGTGCTTTGAACCATAATAAAACATTTGATAAGCATATTAATGTACTTATGTGAATAGCATTTAAATTTTAATAATTGATAGTTTGTGATTTGCAATCCTACACTTAGCACCTAAATTATTACTTGTGTTTATATCTATCGTTTTACTAAATGTACTATTTATTGTAAAAAGTTTAAATGTGTTAGATTTTTAAGCGAAATCTGTAATTAATTATTTTCTCACTCGTAAAGATGAGTCTTCTATTTAATAGATTAAATAAATGTAGTTCACGTTATTTTAAGTTTGTCGCACCATATTCAACTCAAACACATTTTGGTTTTCAAACGGTAGATGAAGCAGAAAAATCCAAGAAAGGTATTTAAAATGTTCTGTACGAATTAATTTTGTTGACATTTATAACAGGGAGAAAGATGAAAAAACATCGTATATTGCGTAATAAATGGAAAAAAATTCGTCGGAAACGTCGGAGACAAGAAATTGCCAAGAAACGAGAAATATTAACTCAAGAACAAGAACAAAAACGTTTAAACTCTCCTTCATATCAAAATTGGTTAAAAAGTCAAGAAGAGCTTGAAGAGTTTGAACAAAAAGAAAATGAGCGTATATCTGCTATGCAATATGCTGAATGGGTTAAAAGAGAATATGCAGCTATAGAGGAATGGATATCATTACAGAAGAAGTTGGACAAAATCAAACAAGAAAAAGCTCAAAAAGATTTACTGATAAAATTAGAGTGGGAAAGGGAACAAAATAAAATCAAAGAAGCAGAAGAAAATAAGAAAAAAGAAGATGAGCACAGAGAAGAAGTCAATGCTAAATTTATTGAAGAAATAGATATGTATATCAATGGTTTTAGTCCAATGCCTAAATCTATAAACACAAATACAAGTACAAGACCTGATCAACCACTATGCCCTTTTTTCTCCAAAGTTGCTGCTTGTCGCTTCCGAGATAACTGTTCAAGGAATCATGTTCGGCCTGGCATAAGTGATACATTATTGCTTCATGGTTTATATAAAAATTTTGAATTAAATATGCGGTATGAACGTGAATTTGACATAGATATTAGCTTGGAATGTGATGAAAAAGAGGCTTATGAAAAATTTTATGAATTTTTTGATGATGTATCGGCCGAGCTTAGTAATTATGGTCAGATTATTGAACTAAATGTTTGTAGAAATCAAGAAATACATCTTATGGGTAATGTTTATGTTCAGTATAAAAGTAGACGTCATTCTTTAAAAGCGTATCGAAACTTGTGTGGCCGTTATTATGGTGGACATAAGATAACAGCAGAGTTCTGTTCCATTCCTTCTTGGTCAGAAGCAATATGTGGGTTATTTTTTAGAAAAATGTGCCCAAAAGGAAAAAATTGCAATTATTTACACTTATATAAAAATCCTGGTGGAAAATTTCAATCAAAACATCAAAGACATCAAAATAAAAATTCAAGTCTTAGCATCAGAGAAAATAAGAATTCTAGCAAAAGAGAACGAGACTATTCAAAAATAAATAGTGAAAAAAGAAGTTCAAGTAGTTGTTCAAAAAGAAAGAAAAGTTCAAAAGATAGATTATTGTCAAGGAAAGAAAAATCCAATACACCTGAATGGGATAGTACTCCAGCTCGAAAAACCATACATTCTGAAACATATAACTGGTCTAGTGATGATGATTGAACTATTTTGAAATTGTAATATATGATCAACAGAAGTCAATTATGTTGTTTTACCATTTGAAATAAGAAATTTTGATCACCTAAGTCAGGAGGGTTTTATAGAAAAATTTAAGACTAATAATTACAATAATGATTTTAATTCAATGTACCTCCTTTCCTATATTATAAATGTATTTTAAATTTACAATATAACATATTATTATTAAATTAATGTGTATTTCATTTTCAAAGTATTTAAGATATAAAAGCATTATTAATTGTATAATTTATCTACCTAAATGTCTTAAGTATTAAAAAAAAAGAAAACTACATTTTGGATACTCATTTAATGTTGTTTTTAAATTTAAGTAGTGTAATAAATTTTCTTATTTACTACATACTATAGTCAATTTATAATAGTTTATTGAAATGAATCTATCTTTTTTTATTTTACAGTTAAACTTTAGTCAACTGTAAATAATTCATCTTGAAAAAAGTCTACAAATTGTGCTGATAATTTATACATCAAATAATAAGATTATACATTATTTTTAATTTGTTTGGTAATTAAAAAAAAAAAAAATGCTGTATAATTTTTAGTGCATCAAGTTTTTAAAAGTGTTGCTGATTCTTATGATGCTATGAATGATGTGATGAGTTGTGGAATACATAGAATATGGAAAGATGAATTAATGAGAACATTGGATCCTAGTCCTCACACTCGACTATTGGATGTAGCTGGTGGAACGGGTATTTTTTTTTTATTACTAATTTTCATGTTAAACAACTATAAAAATAATTGGAATTATTCTAGTTTAACTCCCATGTGAATTTTTAAGTTTTTTCTTTTTTTTTTTATATGTGATTTATCTCTCTTATTTCATAGGATTAAAAAAAAAATGTCTGACGAAAATTTTTTTGAAGTTAAAGAACTTTTAATTTGTAATTTGTTATATTTTGGTGTTGTTACATTTCTACTTTACTGGGAAAATTGATTTTTTTTTCTTTTTATATCAAAAGTTTATGACGTTTTTAGATGAAATATAATTTGATTTGAAAAGTCCTTTAAAAAACATTTAAATCTTGAATAATTTTCAGGATAACAAATATGTATTTTAAGTAGGTAGAATTACTTTTTCTGCGCTATGCTCCGCTCAATCTTTATATATTTCTCAACTTACTGTGCAACGTAGATATTTTGGTGTGAAAATTATCTGGGAATCGAACTCTGGACTGTGGTACCAAAGTGCTTCTATTATTACTAATAAATTATGAGTATGAATTTGCCTGGAATTCAATGTAATGTGCAAAATGCAAATTTTAAAGTGTTAAAACTTAGTAACTAAGTTATAACACTTAGTATATGTGCTAACAAAGATTACACATGTAGTAGGTCATCTTAGACAAAATTATAATTGCTTTTACCATTTTTTCTCATACATTTCATTTTTTTATTCACCCTTACATTTTAAACATAAGTTAATTAGTTTGACACCAGTTTATAAAAAGTTTTTTGTTTTAATTTGAAATTGAATAATGTTTAATATTTGACTGAATTTCACTTTTGAATTAGATCATGTAGTAAATTAGTTTATTTTTTTTATAGGAGATATTGCATTTAGGTATTTAAATTATATTTCTGATATGAAAGGAGATGGACATGTGACAATTGCTGACATTAATGGCTCAATGTTAGACGAGGGGAAAAAAAGAGCATTGAATTTGAAATTGAATCAGGATAATATTTCATGGGTAGAATGTGATGCGGAAAATTTACCAATGGATACAGATTCCTATTCAGCTTATACTATAGCATTTGGTATTCGAAATGTGACACACATTGAAAGAGCTTTAGATGAAGCATATAGAGTACTTGAACCTGGAGGTAGATTTCTCTGTTTAGAATTTAGTCAAGTAAATCCAGCAGTTTTGAGATGGTACAACTTAAAGTGTTTTGTTAATAATTAAATGATTAAAAAAAACATATTTTTGCACAAGGTTATACGATCAATATTCATTTAATGTCATTCCTGTTATGGGGCACGTGGTTGCAGGCCAATGGAAACCTTATCAATACTTGGTGGAAAGCATCAGAAAATTCCCTAACCAAGTAAAGTTATTAGTTATTTTAAATACTAGCTTATTTCCTTTATTATGATAGTAACATTATTATTTCTTAATAACAGATTGAAGAAGCTTTCTATTTTTGAGATTTGGTAGTTTAAAATTATAATTATAATTAAAACACAGTTGAAATGTTTTTTAAGTACATTTTGAAATTTCAAAATTAATATTACATATAACTATAACACATGTTTTTTTTTCTTTTTTTTACAGGAAGATTTTAAATACATGATAGAATCTGCAGGCTTCAGATGTGTCACTTACACCAATTTAACATTTGGTGTAGTAGCAATTCACTCAGGGTTCAAATTATAACAACTTTAATACAATCAAAATCAATTTCATGAAATAATTATTAATAATAATTAAGGAGAATATATAAATGTTAATTTAAAATGTTTTATTTTAGAATTTATTAATCATCAATGTTAAGACGCTACTTGAAACATTCTTGTTTACACCAGTCAAAGAACACAAAATACATTTCATATAATATATGTTTAAAAAAAAAAAAAAAATAAATTATTAAAAAAAAAAAAAAAAACGTTCAAAGGTCTAAAAGTATTATAAACATATTAATAAAAAAAAAAAAAAAAAAAAAATTATACATAAGTAAACAATAACAACATAATCCACTTTATTCAACTGTTATCTATGTCGGTGACGTGTTCTCATTGCATTGCAAATAATATAATATTATCATTTTAGTAATGCTGAATTGCACGTAATTTACAGGATATTACAAAAACCAATAGTATATTCACAAAAAGTGTTCTCAATATAATGATTATATGTGCAATCCAACATAATCTAAATAACTATTTAAATTACACGCGATACAGTCCCAAATTTCATAAACATATTTGCTTTTTAATGGACTAGATAAATAGACATTAATAATTACAATAGTAATATAATCAAGGACTTGAAAATACTAATAAAATATTTTTTTACTGTGTAGTTAACATATTTGTAATAAAATAGTAATGCAAGAATGAGTAGCCAGTTAAGGGAGTAAAAAATGGCGAGGGGAATAAGAGTATAAGCCGCCACTGTTGATGGCACACTCAAGAATACATACATGTATAAATATATATATATATACACACATAGTATGTAACTCGCACATTTTAGTTTAGAAAAAAAATAATAATAAAAATAGTTAGTAATGAGAAAAATTGTCAAGCCCTTCCAATAAATTTTGTTGTCAAATATACAAATAATAAATTTAAAAAATGCTCAGGGAATGTTATAAATATTGTATAATTTGATAGTTGAAAATAAAAAGAGTGGCTAATGCTCATAAAAATATTTATTTTTGTAAGAGTAGGTGAATTTTTTTAATTATTTGTTTTACTTTTGCATATTGGAAGGGGATGTGTGCAATAGTCAATTTAGAGTTTAACCGCTCTTAAATAGCAATATGGCCACCTGGCCCAGATAGAAGTATATGAAATGCCTCGTTTCATGAGTGACATAACTTCCAAAATTGCGGCCAACGATACAATGCCAAGTTGGATTATATTTTTTGTCAAACTCTTTCTTTATATATGCAGCAATATCCTGTAAAAAAAAAATAAAACAGATTATAAAATAGAAATATAGAATATACTATAATAATTATAGAAATATATAAATACAAATTTAGAAAGGATAAATAACAATATTAACATTGAGACAATACTTCTTTGAATGGATAAATACCTTATTTTATTATAAGGAGTCATCTATAAATAAACTGAAATTATAGAAAAATTGTTTCTAATTACTTTACATGAAAAAAAAAAAAAAAAAAGATTTCAAGAATTAAGAAATTAGAAACACTTAAAAAACAAGTAAGGTAATATATTAGTATACAAAACTATAATATTATTACATAGAATTTCTCATTTGATGTATACGTTTACAAAACTTATAAATCACTGCCAGAACTTAATACAATAGCGAATAGGTACACAAAGGGAGAAGAGTTTGAAATTTAACTCTCTTGATATTGTATAAAAATATTGAAAATTTTAATTATAAAGATTATTTTTTAAAAACATAGACAGTTTTTTAATATTTTGAGTAGGCATATGTAACATTTAAAAAAATAATTATACTAGTTATAAATTATAAAAGAATTCAATATATACATCAAACAATATAAACTGCTTGTTCCAGAAATATATTTAAAGCAAAATGAAGTTCCTAATTATTTCAGATGTATATGCATTATTAGAACCTATTACAGTATAAATTTACTGATAATCTGATAATTTCAAAAATTTAACATTTTCAATTATTTTAGACTCCAAGTCTTAACCAAGATAATGTATTGATGATAATACTACATGAATATCAATTATTTGTTATCTTTTCATGAAAAAAAAAAAAAAAAAATTGTAATCATTTTAACTTATTTGGCAGTTATTTTTTTTTAAATTGTCTAGATATTTATATTATGATGTCACATTGACTTTATTTATAAACCTTTTTTTTTTTTTTTAACTATGCGTTTGTCTTGACAAATTTTCAAGTTACAACCAATATTGTAATTAACTTACACTAACTTAACTTCATGTATGAGTGCTAATTATTTCATTGTTGTTTGTAGCAAAAATGTATATTTATTGACATCATTACAGGTAAGTACTTTTAATAAAAATTTCTGTCATTTGAGTAATATTTATTATTTATTAATGAAACTTGTACTGTTAATGTAGTAACGTTTATTAATTCAATAAATCTATTTTTAATTGGAATATAAATAATCTAGGTATTAAATGATCTTGCTTTTTAATTAAAAAAAAAAAAAAAAGGTCAAAATAATGACGGTAAAAATTGTTCTTTATTGTTAGCCAACTGATAAATAGTATTGTTTAATTTAAAATCTTTTTTCCTATTAAGTGCTTTCAGCATATTTTATTGAATATAGTTCATATGTTTATCACATATTGCAACTATACACCTATTGCAAGAAGTTTGATTAGTTATAATATAACCTGAATAATATATTTTTTGATCCTGTTTAAATTTTAATCTTAAAGTAAATTTAATAAAATAGCCGTTCAAAGACAAGTAAATATTCCAAATAATTGTAATAGTATGAAATAATTTAAAAAATCCATTTAATTAATTAATCACTAATATAATCGGATAGTTAATCAAATACCTAAGATTAGTAATTAGATATTTAGTCAAATTATAAAAAAAAAAATGTATGAAATAATTAGATGAGTTATTTAACAAAAGTGTGCGAGTAATATTTACAAATTATACAGCAAACTTTAAATTATATTGTATCATGGTAAATAGTAAATTAATGAAACAAATTTTTATAATAAATTACGATATGTTTACCTTCTCAATATTGTACTTTTCAAGTGCTTGTGTAGCACAGTCCACAGCATCTTGCTGCATCTCTTCAGACATGTCAGCATTTTTAATTACTGCTTTGCGATCAGACATCTTATTGAGTAATAGAAATCAACTGAAAGACAAATTAAAATATAAATCAAAAGATTCAGAAATGAAATTTCTGGTAGAAATAGTAGTTTCAAATATATTTTTCATTACATCAATAGTTATTTTACAAAACAAATTCATCATGTCAACGACTTACCTTTGAACAAATTACAAGGAACTATTAAAGGGTTTCACAGTGATTCGATAGACCTCTCCGGCGACTTAATATCTGGTGAATACGGTTTGCACTACAAAAACGTTTGATCGTTGGTTGCAGTAAGTAATAACTCCCAAATTTTGCCGATAAAATTAATGTCCAAGTAGTAATGTTAACAACTATGTTTGAGTAAAAAACTCGATTTTCATTGGTCTGGAAACAGTGGTTTCTATCAGCCACTCTACTATCGTCAACCTATCGACCCAGAAAATCGATAATGTTTTTTTCTTCCATGGAAGACAGCGAAACAGCAGCTACACCGAATTTAAACTTAACATTATTAAAATATAGTAATATTATGGAGATTTGAGTTTACGATCGCTGTCAAGAGAAATCAAAAAACAATAATATACCACTTTGATACGATCAATGAATATAACTAATAGAAAAAGTATATACGATCAGTAATACTTAATAGATCTAAAACTTAAACACTGAGTAAAGTTGTTGCAAATGAATTTTTGATACTGAAAAGAAAAATTTTACGGAATATTTTTGGACCAAAAAAAGATAATATAACAGAAAAGCAAAGGAACTACAAAGGAAAATCAGAAAAATGAAAACAATATATTATAATGAAAAAATTATTTTAGAGACAATCAAAAGAGGTAGACTACTATGGGTCGAACATGCAATGATCAGTCGACACTCACTACGTAGAGTAGTTGTTAAAAAATCCGGAATGGAAAAATTTTTGGTTAGTCCAAAGGGGTAAATTGTGGGGTTGACACATTTAAAAAGTCACGGAAGCGCTAGGTGGACTTAATTGGAAGATTTTTGGCTTTTGATAAAGATGGTTCGAGAATTGTCTTTGATACCCAATTTCAACGACCAGATAAACCCTCTAAAAAAGAAAATAAAGTAATAAATCATGTATTTTATTAAAAATAATTATTACTTTTATTACATCATGTTATATCGATGTACATGTTTTTATGTTATTAACACGTCGTCGATAATTTATATTGTGTGTCTGTGTGAATAAAATTTCCGGAAAATGGTTGTGAATTATCTAAGTTGCGTATTATCAATACTTTCATTGATTATTGAAGACTCCTAAACGAATTATTATTAGTATATTATATATTACTTATATTAAGTCAAAGTTCATGCTCCTAAACGTCACGCACCCGCGGTTGTAGTTGACGATAGTCGTTACTTTTGTCTTCGATAGTGTCTATCTTTATATGATTTGACCGTGGTTCAGATCAAGCACAAATTTATTATAAAGATCTGTGGATCTAAGGGCGAAGATATTTAATTTAATGGTTTTTACTTAACGCAGCGTACAACGATGACTTGCTAAGTTATAATGCGTCCACAGAATATCGTATGAATGTCATGGAAAATATCGATGTCAATGTCATTATCGATTAATGTTTGCAAACCTGCCTAGTCTGTAGTAAGGTATCGTAGTACGTGCCAACTGTGAACGGGAAGTTGTCTCTGTGGTAGTGTTATTCGTATTCGACTTATCATAATATTCTCTGTCGGGCTGCGAATCAATTGTGTCTGCCGTCCACTACTGACTTCTACTTCTCTATATTAGGTATACTCGTCGTTGTTGTCATTAAACACTGTCGTCATTTTTTACAGGTATTTTCGTCGGTACTGACTGCGATAATTTTATTCGAATCGAAGTTCGCAGACATTTTTCAACGACGGCGTCCATCTGTTTCCCCATTTGTTGTGCATGGTGCCAGCAATATATCGAGCCACACAATTATAGCGCATTGTACGTGCCTAACGTAATAGTTCCGCCGGCGTGTTTTAATCATAGGAACATGTCCAACAATGACTGTAGAATTTACGTGGGAAATCTGCCGCCAGACATACGTACCAAAGACATCCAGGATTTATTCTACAAGTTCGGTAAAGTGTTGTTTGTCGATTTGAAAAATCAAAGAGGACCGCCGTTTGCGTTCGTTGAATTCGACGATCCCAGGTAATTAAATTGCATTTATATTCCAATCGTTTCTAAACAACCTTTTAAGCTAGTCACATTGCGCTTTTCTACGTTTTTTTTATTTTAAACCGTTGGGCACTATACCAGTAGATCCCTGTAGAATTCTCTAGAAAGTTTGATATTTACAGTTTCTGCATTGCATTATTTATTTATTATTGAAAAATAGGTGCCTACACCTATTTGAAATTCATTTGGACCACATTATTAGTAATTTATTTTTAGTTTTAGTACTGAAATCCATGAGTCCTATCAATATTTAAATATATTTAGATACAAAATATTGGTACTTCTGAGAATAAAATAATTAACCCATCATTAAATTTGTGTTCTTTTTAAAACAACTCTTTACTTACCTATTATTGTTTGAATTTTTTATTGTAATATTCTGTGATAGGTATTAATTTTGTATTTTTTATCACTATTAGATAGTAGGTACCCTACTTACTTATTATTACTCATTTTTCCTGATGTTTAGAATTAACTATTGAGTTTATTAATAGTTAAAATTGATAGGTATAGGTTGGTAGGGAGGCGTTTAAATTTATTATTACACATCAACATTTTGGTTATGAAAACATCAAAAAATTTTATGATGTTTTGTGAAAAGAACACTTCAGTACCTACCTATGGTTTTTTCTTTTGATACTTCTTATCAGATTTAGGTATTGAATTGATTTTTCTGTAAGTTTAATTTGAGTATGCTATCTAGATAGTATAGTATATACCAGGGGTGGCAAACCTTTTTTAAGTATAGTGCCAAAATTTTGTATTTGAGAATTTTGAAACTATTTGTATGTCTCTCTACCCCCACGAAAAAAAATAAATATATATAAATAATAATAATGATAAAAAAGCCGGACATACTTCGCACGATGGGTGTACTTCGCATGACGGGTGGTATTCTCTTGACATGCTTATTAAATTTTAAAGAAACGATAAATCATTTCTTCAGTAAAACGATTCTGAACAAAGGAAGTTAATAATAAAAAAAAAAAAAAAATTTCAAAAAATGTCCAAAATTTATTTTCACATTTTCAAAATTTTCTTGCGCCAAAATCTTTTATATAGAAATTTCTATCTATGTTTAAATTTTCATAAAATTCGGATCAAAAAATTATGGTTTCCGAGTCGTTTTTGTCAAATTTTGGGTAGTTTTTTCCAAAAAAAAAAAAATTGAAGAATTGAGAAATTCAAAAAATGACCTCTCTAAAATACAATATAGAGGCAAATCTGGTTTCAAAAAGTTATTGATCGAAACTTTTGGACAAGTATTTCTATACGAAAAGTTGTACACAGAAAAAATAAAAAAAATAAAATAAACATAATTGTAAAAACACTAGCTTCTTCACTTCATTCAGAATCTAAAAGAAATGTATTAACTTTTTTGTATACATTTTAGGTGTAACGAAAAAAACATACATACTTTGCACCATGGGTATTCATCACTCCTCAAATGGGATATTCTTAATGGGTATATTAAATTTTAAAGAAATGATAAATAAGTACCTACTTCAATAAAACAATTCTGAGTGCATCTTTCGTTAGGGGGGATGTTGCCTATGTTAAAAATAAATATAATAAAAATAAACATTTATTGATTATTGTGTTACCATATTTACCATAATATTCAACAAATTAATTGATTCCTATCAAATTTTCTATAGTACCCAAATAAACAATTAAATTTTATGTTGTGTCCACCCTGTGAAAAAATTACCTCTCTCTAAAGTACCATCTAGTACTGAATTCTGATTCAAAAAGTTGATGATTGAAACTTTGTACAATAATATGTGTACAAAAAGTGTGTAAGATCATAAGCTAAATAAAAGTTTATTACATTTTTTATCGCGTGCCATTGAAATTTGGCTTACGTGCCAACTTTGGCACGTGTGTCATAGGTTCGTCACCTATACCTAATAGGTGAATTTAATCCTAATTTAAACAATTCTTAAAATATGTAAACTTTATTCTAAAAAAGTATTTTTGGTTGTTCTATACCTTATTAGATTGATATCCTATGCATTTTAGTACTAACTTAACCAAGGTAATTTATATTTTAGTTTCATTTTTTCTACGAGGTAGTTGGAGTCCTTATTTCAGATTTGTACCTAAAGTGTTACCACTAACGCGCTTAGAATCATTATTCTTAAAATTCAATTACTAGTATTTATGAGAATTTTATATTAGTTTATGCGTAGATATTTAATCATTAAATTTTATAAAATTATATTTATTCTAAGTTTGTCAATTAACATTCATATTTTTATTAGAGATGCAGAAGATGCAGTTCATGCAAGAGATGGTTATGATTATGACGGCTATAGGTTACGAGTAGAATTTCCACGTGGTAATGGTCCACATAGAGGTGGTGGAAGTTATAATAGAGGAGGTGCTAGCAGTGGTAGTGGAAGAAGTAGAGGTCCTCCGGCCAGACGTTCGCAATATAGAGTTCTTGTTACCGGTTAGTATTTACTGTTATGTACCAATAATATATGCATTAAATATTAGTTTAAAATTTATTTTATTTTAAAATTCATCTTCATATATACATAAATAAAATATCTAAGTATAATTTCTTTGTACTTACTGCAACTTTTAACACAATTTTTCAAATTCTCTATAAAAACGCTAAATTTCAATTTTCTAAACAATAAAATAATAATTCTAGAAACCCGATATACATGTACTTATCATATTTTGGTTAAACATATAACTTTAAGCATTTATTATTTTTATAGTTGGTATAATTAAGAATTTTAAGTTTTAAAACTGATAATGTTATCTAAGTTTGATTATTTAATATAATATATACAACCCTATTCTAGTACGATTTGACAAATATAAGAACTTTTTTCTATTAATAATTTAAAACTTTTTTGGTGCTAGTGTAGCGTGCGCTCTACCGCTTACATGTGATCTACCTATATTACCGATTACTAAAAGGGAATGTGAAAGTGGTTCCGTCATTCACTCAGATGAGTGGCCTTCATACCGATGTTTAACAGCAGAAAGGTTCATTCATGAAACTGTTAATCATCAAAAAAATTATATTGACCCTTAACAGGTGCACACACACAGGATGTTGAACGATCATGGTTGGATGCAAAAATATCCATATTAAAGAAAAAGAGAGGTGTACCTTCAGTCATGTGCTTCAGTCACATTTAGATTAGTATTGTTGGAAGATGTAGCGGAAGAATGAATTAAACAAGATTTGTTCATTGCTTTTTTAGAAGATATGCGGGCTACATACATGAATAATGACGACTAAATTGGCTACCATTGTAAATAGCTTAACTTTGACTAAAACGAACTTTTATGTGGATGTGATTTAAATTTGAATAAATAAATATTAATATTTTTGAAAGAAAAAAAGAAAAATAATAAATATTTTTAAAAGGCATGTGATCCCACCTCTTCGTGGTGTCTTTTGGGTAATGCTAAGCGGCTTAAAAATCGCGTTCACCAAAAACAAACTGGTAGAGCGCACGCTACACCAGAAACGAGCCGGTAGAGCACACGCTACACTAGCTCCCTTTTCTTTTTCTTGAATATTATTACTACAACATTAAGCTACTGTAATAACGTATATAAATTTTTTTTATATAGGTCCCAAATTTAAATATTGTACCTACGCTTTAAAAAATTAAAATGATTAATTGTAAACCAAATTTTTTTATTGAGAATAATGAAATAATATAGTTAAATAGAGCTGGGTTTATACTTCACCATATAGCGTGTCGTAGGAAATCTTCTCTGATTGGTTGATTTGATAAAAGCTGGTATATGAAACATCAACTTTTACCAACACTTTACCCCATATATACCACATAGTTGAATTTATTAAACTTTTGGCCATGTGGTTACAATGGTCATAATGCTTCCTATGTTAAATAATAAATATTTTGCCTAAAATCTGAAATTATTCATAGTTTTGATAAAATCATTAACCAGCATTTTAGTTTTACACATACTACTTAGTAATAAATGTTTTAAGTTTATACAGAAATCATAATTATTTAAATATTTTTTTCATATATATATATATATATATATATATATTATAAAGTAATTGTATTTTATAATTTTAGGATTACCAGCTTCTGGAAGCTGGCAAGATTTAAAAGATCACATGCGTGAAGCAGGGGATGTGTGTTATGCAGATGTGTATAAGGATGGATCTGGTGTTGTAGAATTTTTACGATATGACGATATGAAATACGCTGTCCGTAAGTTAGACGATTCAAGATTCAGATCACATGAGGTTAGTTTATTTTAAAATTGTTCAACATAAAATTACATTTTTTTTTTGTGTATAAAACCTTATACCAAACATTTTTATTTAATTAATTATGATTATTACTGAAAATAAAATGTTTTATTAATTTGTATCACATATTTGATACAAAAATATTAGTGGTACTTTCCTGTTATATGATCCTATGTTTTGGAGAACATCACTCTCCTGTTATATCTTGGACTACCTTAGTTTTTGGCTTTCACAATGTTTTTTCACAGATTACAAGACATAGTTTTACCTGTGTTATTATTAACGGTTCATCATATTGCTTAGAAAGTCGATTATCTGGCCAAAATGTCCTCTCTACGTTGCACAGCAAGCTGAGGATTGATATCAATTTGAATCAAGCGCATAGCGTTTGCGACACAAGCTTGCAAAGCAAATGAGAGAAGTTTTGAGTAGTGATAGAGCTGTGGAGCAAAGCGACGCTCTATGTAATGATAGTGCTTTGTAGCTCTCTTCGCTTGCTCGCTTTTGCTAATAGGACCCAAATTTTTAAATTTTATTCTACAGTTTTAAAAAAAAATTCAAAATAGCTATTTTGTAAACCTGATTTTTAGAAAAATATTGGTGATTAAATCTCTAATTAAGGTTAATCCTTCATTTTCTACAATTTTTTAAAGTATGCGTATAATTCAATAATTTCGTCAAATATATCATAATATCATTATTATTATAATATATTTGACAAAATTATTAAATTATTCACAAACTTAAAAAATGTTAGTAGAAAATGAATGAATTAATCTTTTATAGATCTAAGCACCCAATATTTTTCTAAAATCAGGTTTATTTTGAATTTTTTATAAAACTGCTGTACAAAATTCAAAACTATTAATTATTAATGTAGCGCAATATTGTAGTTATGATTTTCAAAAAATAAAAGTTAAAAATTATTAATAGAATAAAAGTTATTGCATTTGTCAAATCATTCTGGAGCACTCTGTATTTACCCATCGCCATTTTTATTTAAAAACTGTTCATTTTATACTAAAAAGTTTTTAGATTCTGAACGAAGTGAAGAAGCTTATGATTTTACAATGATGTTTATTTTTTCTTTTTTTTTTTCTTTTTTTTTTCTTTTTTCTCTTTCTGTAAACACTTTTTCGTATAGAAATACTGGACCAAAAGTTTCGATCAATATCTCTATAGAACCGGAATCATACCCAGATGGTACTT
>JAIPRM010000687.1:0-13385 GCA_025469315.1 Stegophylla sp. TES_Ste_2020 | reverse complement strand
TTGAAGAATTGAGAAATTCAAAAAATGACCTCTCTAAAGTACAATCTAGAGGCGAATCCGGTTTCAAAAAGTTATTGATCGAAACTTTTGGACAAGTATTTCTATACGAAAAAGTGTTAACAGAAAAGAAAAAAAAAAATATATACATCATTGTAAAAACACTAGCTTCTTCACTTTGTTCAGAATCTAAAATAATGGACTTTTCTCCCAAATTAAAGTCATATTTCTCTATACTTTTTTAGTTATTGGTACATTAAGTTTGTATATATTTTACATAAAAATAAATATTATTTCTTATTTATAAAAGGTTTTACTTAATTTAATTGATTTTATAGTAGATTTATTGTATTTTATTATTTTTTTAAATGTGTTGCAAGAATCTTTATATCTATAAATTGTATTATCAATTCACATTTACAAAAAGGTATTCTATTTCTTCAGTTATTTTATATATTTACAGTTATAATAACCTTTGTTATCTAAAAATATTTTCCTGGTGGAAAATATCTTAATTTTATTATGTTTTGTAGTGGTGGGAAATCCTAATTGCAGGGGAGAGGAAATGGAATGTCAATATCCAATAAAAAAAAAAAAATTATGGAATAAAATTTTTGGTTAATCTTACTATTTCTCCTGTTTTTTCCTATTTTTATGATCTCAATATTTTATTGTTTGTTATATTGTCCATAAAGGATTCATGTTTAGGTTATCAACATCAATTTTTGACATATTATTATGTGTATATAATATACATTTTTTTATGAGGGTAAGTATATTTTAAATAATGAAATGTTGTTTATATGCAATTGATTTTAATACTTATTAATTTGATAAAAAATGTTATTATTTTTGTTAACTTCTATGTAATATGTTTTTATTGTACAATAAGTTATTAATTGATTTGTGTTATCGTTTTAATTATAAACAGCAATAATAATTTGTATTGAATATAATATGTGATGTAACAAAAAAAAAAAATGTGCTCTAGGATTCTATTATATAGTTAAGAACAAAAAATATGTTACTTATATTCTTATCGAGTATTTAATTATAAGGTAGTTAAAGTATTTGTTAAATTAATTTTGTTTCTTTAGACTGACCGTTACATGTCATTGGCAACAAATTTTCTGGTGATTAAATGTTCTGTTTACCAAACTGGACAACATCTTTGATCTTTCATTATTTAGCCATTGGGCAGGAGACACTATCTATTCATCCTGTTTTATCATATCCACTTCATTGGCAATCACTAGACTCGTCCAACTTTCATTGGTATTTCTCCGTTTTGCATATATTTTGCATGATCTAATTGTTTCTGTAGAAATGGAATTAACAAATTTAATATACTATTAACATTGACTATATACTGTTATAGCCACATAAATCCATTTTTATTAGTTTATGCATTACCGGTGATCTACCCTAACCAGATTTATGAATGGCTTTATCTACATGCCAAAACATACCCTGGGCGACTCCATGAGGAGGATTCATCAATTATTAATTTGTGATAGGGAAAGGAACAGAAATTTACCTCATTAATAAAGTATGTTCAACTTAAAAATTAAGTTTTTTTTGTTCATCTCTTATGTTAATAAAATATTCAATAGTTATTAAAATTCAAATTGCCTCGTATTTAGTATGACCTGGACATTGAGCAAAAAATCAGCGTTAAAGAGAAAATAGAAATGTATACATGCAAATTTCAATGGATTTAGAGAGTATCATTGAAAACTAAAGATAATGTTGTCATGGAAGTCGGCAAATTATTCCATGGTATGTAAAACAAAACTGTCAAATTTAAAAATTGTACATGTGTATTAACTAATGACAATAGCTGTGAAGTGTGGCTATGTACTAATATTAAGCCTTTAGTAAGAATAAATGTTAACTAATTGGTAATTTTTGAAAAGAATAATGTGGAGTTGTTGATTTCTTATAAATTAATATCAACTTATACCTAGTTCAATTTACTAAATATACTTCCAGTGTTTAAATGTAGTGTGGTTGAAACTGTTTTATTTTTGCTTGCATGTTATGTATTCAGAATAGTGAAAATAAATTGATCAACTGAATAATTGTGAAATTATATTTTAAAGAAATATTTAATTCTACTCAATTTCTATGTTATTTAGTTTATAATGAACACTCTTAAAATGTACAATTTATATTTGTAAGCTATTGTAAAAATGTTTTACGATACTTAATATTGTTTATATCTTAATTTTAGATAATTTTTCATGCAAATGGTGATCCTGAATCATTTAAATGCTGCTACTGAAGAACCAATATCACAATGTAAAATATAAAATAAAATACTTGATATTAACCAATTATTCATTAAAATATTGTTATCTATATGAATTATCATGTTACTTTTATAAACCTATAATAATTAACCGAGTTTTATAAACTATTGTTATGTTTTCTTATATCATTCTACCTATTTCTTGTGAACTTGTAAAAAATGATACTTAATAGTATCGAAATACAACTGAATATGTTCCAAAATATGATACTGAATTTTGTCACTAGTGTATTAATATTACCATATTTAAGATTTTGAGTAAAATAAAAAGGTTAATGTTTTTACTACGATATTAATTTCTTTTTTTTTTTTTTAGATTCTGAATAAAGTGAAGCTTATGATTTTATGATGTTTTTTTTTTATTTTTACTCTTTCTGGAAACACTTTCATACAGAAATACTTGTCCAAAATTTATGATCAGTAACTCTATAGATTGGGATTCGCACCCAGATGGTATTTTAAAGAGGTCATTTTTCAAATTTCTTAATGCTTTTTCCAAAAATGTGGAAAATCTGTCAAAAAATTGACAAAAACTGGAAAATATGCTGTTTTTGTTCTCTAAAATTGTTTAAAGTTAGAATTTTTGACGAAAATCATTAGTTTTACCTAAAATTACACACTTTAATGTACATTAAAGAAAATTGGTTCAATCTACATAGGTGGAGAATTTCATTGCGAAAATTTTGGTGCAATAAAATTTCTTAAGGATGAATAATTAAACATTTACAAGGGTTTTATTGTAAAAATATTGGAGAAAATTTATTTTTTAACACTTAATACAATGGTCTAAATTAAAATCCACGTGCATAAATAATTTTCTAATTATTCAATTTTTTCCGTAATTATTTTAAATACCTACTAATTCAACAATTTTCAATGCAGTTCTTATAGCGTTAAGGCATCAGATTTGAATGCGACAGTTTTGGGTTTCAATGTTACTTAGTAAACTAAATATTTAAAATAATCCATATCAAATAAAACAAAAATAATAAAAATTATGTATAGGAAGTTTCACCAATTTATGGCATCTTTTGTTCCACAATTGTTTTTGGAACCACTTGCAGTTACAGATTGTGTGTTTAAAATAATGACTAAATTAAAATAGTTTATTCAAATGTGTCAAAAGAGAGTGAAAAAGTTATAAGGTGGTGTGTTTTCAGGTTCTTAATAAAATCAATTTATATTTTGGCTTTTGAAGAAAAATCGGAAATGCTAGAAGTGTTTCAACAATAAATTTATTCATTATTGGTTTGTATGCAGCTTTTAAAAGAATACTCTGGAGGATGAACTTTATATTTACTTCATTACAATTTATTATTTGTTACCATTCATGGTCTTGAAAGATTTTCCAAGATTATGTCTCCAAATACTCAAATACTCGTAATATTGTAGTATAATTTATTAATTATTATATAAACTAAAAATAAACATAGTTAAAATAAATACCATATTAATAATATGCTTTTATTATTGTATTAATAATTTAATATTTATAATCAACAACAGTATTGTCAATATTTAATTCTCCCATATTATTTTTAATACATTTTGATAAAATTAAATAACTTAGTTAATATTCTAAAATAAGTATTATCCTTTATAACTATGCTTTTTATATTTAAAATGTATTTTTATAAATTCCATAAATACTTTATGTAATTCCTTATGATTTAGTCACACCATTGATTATACTGTTATGTTATGGTAGCTCTGCAATTTCAATTAATAAAACCTAACTACTATTTTAGAATTTCAAATTGGCAACATACAACTTTGTTCATGAGTCATAAACGTTGTATTTTATTTTCCAATTCTTTAAGCTACATAAACATCTAATAAATGTACCCAGCACAATTTGCTCATATTAAAAATAAAACAATTTTGATAAATATAATAGTATTTATAGATAGTAGTTTTGAATTTATAGAGAAAAAATGAATCGCTATAATATTATACAATACTATAATATTAATAATAATACTAAATTATAACAATATTCATTGAGATAATAATTCCAGTTCTTGAAACAAGCTTTAAAAATAATAATACTGTTTTAATGGAGACCACTACCTACAATAAAATACACAATTTTTCATAAAATGAAAATCTATATTATTCCAAATTATAAAAATATAATCATTTTATTAAAATACACAAAAGTATCTTAGAATTAAAATATAATTTTTTACACAATATTGTACTAATATACATATAAGGTACTAGGTATACAATCTCTGAAATTTGAGGAACATAATATTTCAAGATTCGTAATTTATAAAATAATCTTTTTTTCAGGAGCATATACATTTAATTTAATTTCAGAAAGGTCTTTGTTACAAGAATTTAAAGATAATAGGTGGACACTGGACATATACCATAAAACATATATAAACATATTTCGAACCATATATTATTCCTAACTATAATATGCACCCAATTACCTAAATTAAATTGTGTCCAAATTGCCATTAAAATCAAATTATAAACATAAATTGTATAATATTAACATTTAAATAACCCAGCCATTTTTCAATTAGATTAATGCCATAATAGTTAATACGGTTTGGCAATTTTAGTATAACACAATATATATAATTATAATGATTGAAGTTCGAGAGGTAACATAACTTTATTTGATGCAGCAAACCTTTTGAGCATTTCAAACTGTCTGATAGTATTCTCGACCTCAGATCGAATCATATTATTTGAATGTTGCAAGTCATCTAGCTCTTGATATTCTTGAGATTTCTCAGTTTCTAATTCATCTTTTTGTTCAATTCTCTTGATACGGCAACTATAACACCATTTTTTTAAAAAAGATAAAGACATAAGTTTATGTAACGCCAATTCTATTGTAACATACTTCATTAACTTAAATTTTAATTTAAGAATTATTAACTTTTCATCACAAAAATGTATTAACATTAAATCTTTATTTTGATCATTTAACACTAATTCAGAATTGACGACACAATTCACTAACATTTGTAGTTAAAATGATATTTAGCTCATCACTGATGTCAATACATTTTAATTAGAAACTAAAAATAATATTACCTAGCTGCATATCCACGATTTTTCAAAGTCCGTCTTCGCTGTTTCATGCGTACTATTTGATCTCTAGTAAGACCACGCATCTTCAGTTGACGATTCAAATCACGTACGGATATTGTAACCAATTCATCATCACTTATATCCAAAACGGGACTCGGTGATAATGGCGGAGGCTTTAAACATGATAAAATGAACAAGTCAAATACTTTCGTATAAAAATCTTTTGTGAAATACTTACTAAGTATTCTCTTTTCATTGGAGACATATTCATTCAAAACCGGTGTTGTTGAAATATTTAGCTTAAAAAGCGATATCAATAAAATTTATTTCTATATGAAATAATCTTTAAAATTTTAATTATATATATTTGAGATTTATTTACTTTATGTACCTACCCACTTAAGTTTTACTTTCTACTTTGTACTTTTTTTTGTTTATTATGATTGATGATTAATAGATAATAATTCCAAATATGTAAATATTATCAATCTTGCATTGATATCGAAATTAAGTTTGCCAATGAGATTAGAAACTGGTTCAGAATTATTCAGAAAACTTAAGAAATCTTTGTTGTTTGAAGTTAGAAACAATTATTCGATTTATAAATATGGTCACGAGGAGTTCAGTGCTCATAGATTGTAGGTGTTATATTCACGTCTCGCAGTCCAATATTTAAAAACACGAGTGCCGATTAAGAAATAATTTAGGTACATTAAAATCACCTAAGTCAAATAACAAGTGCACATTAACGTAATGGCTGCCATAAGTTTGTTAAATCCGAAAGCGGAATTCGCTCGTGCAGCTCAAGCGTTGTCTGTAAATATTTCAGCTGCAAGAGGTATTCAAGATGTGATGAAATCTAACTTGGGGCCAAAAGGAACTATGAAAATGTGAGTAGTTGTTTAAATTGTCAGTCATACGTACTAACATAAACAAGTACGTTCTGAGATTAGAACTATTTTTGGCATCTTGCTCAATTATATTTTATCTATGGAATTCTGGCAAGAAGAAATTACTTATAGGTTAATATTCTCTTGTCCAGATGACAATCTAACTGAAGCAGTTGAAGTTAAAAAGTATTCAATAGTACCTATAATTAGGACACATTAAGAAGTCTATAATACAATTAAGTAACTTTTTTGTTATTAATTGACATGTGTTACACTGCTACTTGCTCACCTATGCCGAATAAGTAATAATTTTTATTTAATATATTCCAAAAGGTACATATTTATTATTTAGACTTAAAGTTAGTAATATCTTAGTTTCTAAATTAAAATCATAAATCATTTAATTTTTAGTAACTATCTTTTATGTACCCCCTCCCCCTTCTGAAAGATCTCGAAGAACCGAAAAGTTGCTTTACTTGCACCATAAACTTCATCACAATCTATGTGCTTCATCAAGTTTATGAAGAATTTGATTATTGATAAGATGTGTGCCTGCAAGTAATGGAGGGCACATTGAATATTAATGAACATTTTAACATAAACTTAATGTCATTTTTAAACTTTTAAACTTTTCCTAATTTGTAAGTACTAAAATTCACAATAAATATAATTTTTTGAAATCAGATGAATCATTTTAGAACACCTTGCATTTATCACTTAACAAATTTCTGAACAACAAAAAAAGGAACTAGTTCCTTCTTCAAGCCAATAATGGGAAAGGATTTAGTTCCTTTTTAACAAGTTGAACATGAACTAATTCCTTTTTTAATAGTATTCTTGAATCATTGAGGAATTTAATACAAAAACTTAATTATTAAATTACTTTAGGAACTATGTAGTTCATATCATTATATTATTTATTTAATAATATTAATTAATTACTGTCTAAAAAAAAATGAACAAACTTTTTAATTAATTTGTAGGTTGGTCTCTGGAGCTGGAGAAATTAAAATCACAAAGGATGGAAATGTGCTCCTTCATGAAATGGTATTATAAAATTATATTTTGTTTATTCAGTATATATTAATCCTAAGTTACAATTTTAATTAGATCACTAATTAGTAAGTAATATTAATTGGTTGTGTAAATAGATTTAATTAAGGTTTATTTATAATACAGTGCAGAACTTTTTAAGTAGAACTAGGCAAGTAAAAAAAAAAAAAGTTTTATTTATTTGAAGCATCTATCTATATTTTTTAGAATTTGCTTTTAACATGTTCATTGCGTTCAATATACTAACTTTTAGGGACTTATATTTCCGTCAGCGTAAGAATATAGACAAATAATACAAATTTCCATTTCCGTTCATGGTCACAACTTATAAGTCATAACATTTAATTTTATAAGTGTACATAATGTAATATAAATAAAGTTAATTAATATTACATGTATATTTTTTAAATAAAACTGAAATCTCAATTGTGGATTATCAAAAGCTTAGGTTGATGGGATGGAAAAATCTATTCAGTTTCTACTTTGGAGAGTATCTTATCTGTTTTGTAATATTTTAATAACAGAAATTCATTTCTTCGTTAATACTTAACAGAATAAACGACATAGTGGACAAATCACTTATAAACGAACAAGCTGGTTTCAGAGGAGGAAAGACAGATACTGAACCTGATGCAAAATATTGAAAATGGATACGAGAAGAAACTGGTGACTGGCGCAGTTTTCATAGACCTAACAGCAGCATATGATACGATTAACCACAGAATTCTTTTCAAAAAAATGTACGAGATAACAAGCTACTACAATTTAACGTCCTTCATCGCTGAAATGTTAAGAAATAGAAGGTACTTTGTGGAGTTGCAAGGAAAGAAAAGCCGTTGGAGAACTCAAAAAATGGACTAGCTCAAGGTAGCGTATTAGCACCTTTGCTATTTAACATATATACCAACGATCAGCCAACACCACTAGGAACCCAGCGTTTCATATACGCTGATGATCTAGCGCTTAATGCTCAGAATCACTCGTTTGGAAATATAGAAAGCACTCTTAATAACGCACTAGAGGAAATGTCAAATTATTACAAAAAAAATTGGTTAAAACCAAATTCCAACAAAACCCAAGTATGCACTTTTCATCTAAGAAACAAAGAAGCAAAACGAAAATTAAGAATAATATGGGAAGATGTTGAGATTGAAAATACCGAATACCCAAAATATCTTGGTGTCACACTAGACCGAACCTTATCATTTAAACTTCATTGCGGAAACGTAAAACAAAAAACCCACGCGAGAAACAACCTGATTAGAAACCTCACAGGAACATCATGGGGAGCAGACCCAAACACTGTAAGAACATCAGCACTAGCACTATGCTACTCAACAGCCGAATATGCTGCCCCGTATGGGCCAGATCATGTCACGCGAAAAAAGTTGACTCTGCTTTGAACGAGACATGTAGGATAATCTCAGGATGCCTTAAACCAACACCGGTCGAGGAAATACAAGTACTATCAGGAATAGCCCCACCAGATATTAGGAGAGAGATTGCATCAGAGACAGAACGACACAAACAACAAAACGATCCCCGGCACGCACTACACGGAAAGAACCCGCCGCAACCACAACTTAGATCCAGAAAAAGTTTCCTTACTACGACCCAACCAATAAAGAACCCCCCAGAAAAAAAAAGAATCAACAGATGGAAGGAGAGAGAACAAAACATCACGAGGGAATTAAAAGAAGAGCTACCAAAAGGAAGAAACTGGAAATGGGAAAAATGGAAAGCATTAAATTGTTTAAGAACAGGAGTCGGACGATGCAAAACTACACTCAAGAAATGGAAAATATTAGGAGAAGACGACACTACCAACTGCATGTGGTGAAATACAGACAATGGGCCACCTACTACAATGCCCTCTAATAGGAACCACTTGTGATCACCCAAAATTTGATAAAAAAGACTCAGAAACCATAATTTTTTGATCTCAACTTTATGGAAATTTAAACATATGTAGACAATACGAGAAATAT
The DNA here is from genome assembly GCA_025469315.1 of Stegophylla sp. TES_Ste_2020. NCBI lineage: Eukaryota > Metazoa > Arthropoda > Insecta > Hemiptera > Aphididae > Stegophylla > Stegophylla sp. TES_Ste_2020. Next base: position 4,092 of record JAIPRM010000687.1, on the reverse strand, counting down.
TTTGAAAATGTGAAAAAGAATTTAATAAATTATATTTTTTTTCCAACACTTTCTCATCCATTTTTCCCGTTGCTTTATTTATTTGATAAATAAAAAAAATAATAATAAGGAATGTGAAAACAAAAAGAAAAGTAAATTTAAGTGTCTAAAGTTAAGTTAAGTATTGATTAAGCTAGACATACTTCACATCACGGGTATGGCTCTTCAGGTCAGATACTCTTGGTGGGTGTGTTGAAAGTGACTACTATTATTGTTATTTAAATTATTCTTCCTTCGTTCAGAATCATATTATTGAAAAAGTAATTTATGGTTTTAAAATTCTAGTCGCCTATCATGAGTATCTAACCCGAGGTGTAAAGAATACCTGTGATACTGAGTATGTCCAGCTTTCTAGTCTATTTTCTTTGTTATCTATTTTTTTTTTTAGTACTTTGGTTACTTAAATTTTTATATTTTAACCTTGAATCTCAATAATGGCACCTATATATATATGTACCTATGTTTTATTTTTCTTAGCAAATTCAACATCCAACAGCCAGTCTTATTGCCAGAGCTTCTACTGCTATGGATGATGCTACTGGCGATGGTACGACATCTACTGTTCTCATTATTGGAGAACTCTTAAAACAAGCTGAAAATTTAATTTCTGAGGTATAGGATCAAATTAATTGTGTTTATAAATGTGCTTGTGTGTGTTTATATTTATATATATGTTACGACAAATGTCCGAACTGTGGCTATTATTGATATTAGCTAGAAAATAATGTTAACATCATTCGATTCCTTATATAAGTTTTATTTAAATATAAAATAAAAATGGTTAATCTTAAATATATTTGGATAATGTTGACATTAGTCAACTCTGTCTTAATAATGTATTTAATTAAATTTAAATAAAATTATAACTTTAATATTATATTACCTAGCATTTTACATGATATTTTTCTTAAAAAAAAAAATATTACACTTAGATCTATTTCTAATAATGGATATCTATCTAATAATCTAAGAAAAATCACATGAAATATGAAAAATATTTTTTTGTTATTCTTGTCCTCATTCTTTTGCCTCTTTATAGTTTTGTAAATGAAAATGTATTAGAAATTAAAAGATTGTATAATTTATTTGAAATTTTGAAACTTTATTGAAGAAATGATTTATTGTTTCCTTAAAATGTAGCACGCCCACCAAGTTCTACTTATGAAGTAAAGAATACCCTAGACGCCAAATATGTTTGGATTTTTTTTTTTTCTATTCACACAGCATTTTTGGTTTTTTCCATACTTACCCTAAAGTAATATGTTTTTCATATAAAAATCTTAGTTTTTACAAAATACAGTACATTACTATCATTTACAGAAAATTACTCGATAAGTTTTTCACTATCACTAATTTTCATGATATTAAAATATTTTAACCGGCGATAAATTAACGTTTTTTTTCATTGACAATATTGTGGCATTCACTCACAATTTCATTAAAACACCATGATGGTAAACACTAATCAAATTCAACTACATAATTGTTCAACTATAATAATATTTATAGCTGCTCATGTCATATAACCGTAACTGAATATAATTGACTTATTTATCCAACTGATTATCCATGAATTTGTGTATAAACTTAATAATACCTAGGTAATATTAAAATTTAAACAATTTATTGACAAACCAAGTTGTATGGGTAATGTTAAAATGACCCGTTTATTATCAACAATAGCCACAGTTATTAGCCTTAACATAGATATAACCAATAAATGTATATAAATTATTTTATAATAATTTGGTTTTAGGGTGTACATCCCAGGGTGTTAACAGAAGGTATGATTAAAGCTAGAGATAAGGCATTAGAGCTTCTAGAAAAAATAAAAATTGAAGGAAAACCCGATCGGCAACGTCTTTATGATGTTGCTACTACATCTCTCCGCACAAAAGTTGATAAAAAACTAGCTGATCAAATGGCAGATATGTGTGTTGACGCTGTATTAAGTATCATGCGTGAAGATGGTATTGATTTACACATGGTTGAATTAATGGAGATGCAACATAAGACATCAACTGAAACTACTCTCGTTAAAGGTTTTTAATTTATTTTTTTTGTAGTACAAATGTAATAATACAATTTTCTGTTAGGTCTTGTTCTTGATCATGGTTCAAGACATCCAGACATGCCGAGAAAAGTTAATAATGCTTACATTTTAACATGTAATGTTAGTATGGAATATGAGAAAAGGTAACTAATAATTTAATTAGCTATTATAATTAATAATAAAAATTAAACTGACATGTTATTATTTAGTGAAGTGAATTCAGGATTCTTTTATAAAACTGCTGAAGAAAGAGAAAAGTTAGCATTAGCAGAACGTGATTTCATTGAACAAAGAGTGAAAAAAGTTATTGAACTTAAAAGGAAAGTTTGTCCTCCTGGATCAGGAAAATCATTTGTTGTTATAAACCAAAAAGTAATGTGCATATTAAACTATATAGTATTTTGTGTACATATTTTATTATATTATTTTATATATTAGGGTATCGATCCATTTTCTTTGGATATGTTGGCCAAAGAAGGTATAATTGGATTAAGACGTGCTAAGAGACGTAATATGGAACGCCTGTCATTAGCATGTGGGGGATCTGCTGTTAATAGTGTTGATGATTTAACTGAAGATGTACTTGGTTACGCTGGTTCAGTGTATGAATATGTTTTGGTACGCTATTTTGTGATAAAATTACTTTTATTCAAGTATATTGGAAATAAATATATTCATTATTTAATTTAGGGTGAAAATAAGTACACGTTTGTTGAAGATTGTAAAAATCCTCTTAGTGTTACTATACTAATGAAAGGACCAAATAAATACACATTAACTCAGATTAAAGATGCCATCCATGATGGTTTGAGAGCAATCAAGAATGCCATTGATGATGGTTATTATAAATTTTATCTAAATCATGTAAGTTTTTTAAAACTAAACATTTAAATTTTAGGCGCTGTAGTACCAGGTGCTGGAGCTTTTGAAATATATGCTTGGCAAGAACTACAAAAATTTAAGGATGAAATTAAAGGCAAAAGTCGTTTGGGTATTCAAGCATATGCAGAAGCTTTATTGATCATACCTAAAACCATTTGTAAGATAAATCACCTTTGATGATAATAAAAAAGCATTAAAATTAATATTATTTAAAAATTTATAGCAACTAACAGTGGTTTTGATGCTCAAGATATGATAGTTAAGTTACAAGAAGAATGTAGAGAAAGTGCTGGCCCAGTAGGAGTGAATGTTGACAGTGGTGAAGTTATTCAACCAGTAGATGCTGGAATATTTGATAATTATTGTGTCAAAAAACAAATTTTGAATTCTTGGTAAGATATTTATTGCATATTTTAATGAACAATATCTTAATTATTATTATATTTTTGTGTTTCAGTACTATTATCGCAAGTAACCTCTTACTTGTGGATGAAATAATGAGAGCTGGTATGTCATCGTTGAAAGGATAATCATATCTCTTTACATTACGTATAAAACCACTATAATTTTTAAATAAGCTTAACATTTCTAACAAAGTTTATACTTACACTAAAATTTAAATCTAATACATTATGAAAAATATTCATTGTTTTTTTTTTCTTTTTATATTTATTACAATTAACAGAAGCTACAAGTTTGTATATTACATTTTTGTGATTTGTATGGAATTACACAATGATTTTATATTTTTTATTAATAAATTATATTAAATATCACTATTCAGGTAAAAAATACTCAATGTAAATTATTAAAACATACAAAAAAATGTGATACTGTAACTCTTAATATTTCATCATACATATTAACCATAAAAATCTTTAAAAGAAAAATGTATGCAACATTTTACAGTCTCAAAATTATTCCTCATATTTATTTCTTTGGATACTGTACTTTTCTTAAGCATTTGTATAACTCTTAAAATATAAAAAAGCGGACATACTTTGCACGATGGGTGTACTTCGCACGACTGGTGGTATTCTCTTGACGGGCGTATTAAATTTTAAAGAAACGATAAATCATTTCTTCAGTAAAACGATTCTGAACGAAGGAAGTTAATA
>JAIPRM010000686.1:0-49708 GCA_025469315.1 Stegophylla sp. TES_Ste_2020 | reverse complement strand
ATCTGGACACCAAATTTCAAAACAATCGGTTAAGCCAATTTTCTTATATGTACGTTAAAGTGCGTAATTTTAAGTAAAACTAACGAATTCAGTAGAAATTCTAACTTCAAACGGGTATAAAAAAAAATTTGACTAACGATTTTTGAGATTTTTTCAGATCAATTATACACATATGTCAGTGAGATCATATTAAAATTTCAAGTCTTAATATCAAAAATCAAAAATTTTATTGCATAAAAACTAACAAAAAATGAGATGTTTCCGAAATTTTCCAAATGCCGTACTTAACTCAAAATTGATCAAATCTTTTTGAAGTTTTATGACATATTTTCGTATATATTTTTAGTGGTTGGTGAAAATTTCAAGTCTCTAGCTGCATTATTCTAGAAGTTATGGTAAAAATTAATTTTCAATTTTACGAAAATGACGGTAACTGCAAATTTTGCCGTTTTTCGTTAATTTTTCGACATATTTTCACCGCGCTTGGAAAAAGTATTGAGAAATTGGAAAAATGACCTCTCTAAAGTACCATCTGGGTATAATTCTGGTTCTATAGAGATATTGATCGAAACTTTTGGTCCAGTATTTCTATACGAAAAAGTGTTCACAGAAAGAGAAAAAAAAAGAAAAAAAAAGTAAACATCATTGTAAAATCATAAGCTTCTTCACTTCGTTCAGAATCTAAAAATATAATATAATTCTTTATGACATAATTGGTAACGGTCGGTATGGCGGATGAGAAAAGACAGATAGCCGACACATACAGCAAAAATTGACGTTTTATTAAAATGGAAGCAAACAAAAATTTTATTTCATTATGTGAACCTTTAATAATGAAACTTATTGATAATTAATATGAAAATTATCCTTCTGTAGTACCTAATAATTTAGTTTTAATTTCACTCTGTCTTAAAACACTGGATAATTCGCAAATTACCCAACTTAAAACTAAGAAAATTAAGAAATAGATAATTATTATATTAATTTTCAGAATGGATCATCCAAAATGCCAAATTTTCTGACTGAAACTTACTTAATAATTGAAGTGGAGGGGGGTTCTACACCTTTTTTCGAAAAATGGCATTAATTTAAATAAACGTAATATGCATCCAAATTATGCATTAAAATGAAACTACATGTATATTTAAGTTAATTTAAATTTAGAAAAAACCAGACATACTTCGCACCACGGGTGTTCTTAGCTCCTCGGGTGAGATGCTCTTGGTAGATTCATTACATTTTAAAGAAACGATAAATCATTTCTTCAATAAAACGATTCTGAGCAAAACTTTAATTAATATACAAGAACAATAATTGTCGATTAGGTTTTATTTATAAAAAATTTTATGTAATAATATGGGTGTGTGCGTGCGTGCGTGCGTGTATGTGTACGCGCGAGCGTGTGTGTGTGGGTGTGGGTGTGTGTGCGTGTGTATGTGAGTAGGTGAGGTAATAAATGTCTATGTAAAAATAAAAAAAAGCAATAAAAATCTATTTTTATTAAATCATAAATTTCAACTTTTCTGTAATTAGTGTAATTGGTATTTCCGTGTTCTTATGGGAATATTAGGTTTTGAACTGTTTATAGATTTGACTTTATTTTTCAATGATACGGTCCACTTAAATTTCAACTATTTTCTCTATAACCGTGTTTGAAGTTAGAATTTTGACGAAATTCGTTAGTTTTACCTAAAATTACACACTTTAACGTGCATAAAATAAAATTGGTTCAACTGATCTTTTTGAAATTTGGTATCTAGGTAGAAAATTTCATTGTAAATATTTTGGCGCAATAAAATTTATTACGGAAAAATAATTAAACATTTTACTAGGGTTTGATTTAAAAAAATAAAAAAAAAAAAAAAAAAAAAAAAATGCGGACAAATATTATGATATATTTTCAGTTTATGAACACTCAAGAAGGTTGATAATAGTTTTTTATATCGTCATCTTAAGTATTTTTCGACGCTGAATACGATAGTGTGAAATAAAGTCCAGGTGCGTCAACAGTTTTCTTATTTTTCTATTTTTAAAATTCAATATTTTTGATTATTATATTTTAACGAACGATTTTCAATGCTATTATTCTTGTGGCGTACTGATTAAGGTGCTAAATTTGAATTTGACAATGTCGAGTTCAAATCTTATCCGGTAATCTAAATATTTTGCACTTTTTTCAACCGTGACTAACCAGAGGCACGATAAATATTTTAATACTAGCCATAATATAGTGAACTAATGCTGATTTACGATAATTAGAGCCTCTTTAATTTATTTTATTATGATATATATTTTATTGTAATTTAAAATTATTTATGGAATGTTCATTAGGAGTAGGGGAATATATGAAAAATCAATTTTAGTAACAAAATTATTTTTAGTTCAACATTTAAGTTCAATACCTATCTGTATAATGTGTAAGATCAGTTTACAATCAGGCAAAAATGAATATAAACATTTCATTTTTTATCTGTTAGAAATTTTCTTTGACCAACGGATTTCTCAAATGTTTTTTCATACGTGGAATAATTATTTGCATGAGAGTTGGCTGAATGAATAATTACAAACGTTTAAAGGAGTCACGGTTCAAATGACTAATAATCCAAAAAACTGCAGATTTCTTCAATATCACGTTACACATTCATTGTTCTTAGGACGTTCAATGCTCAATTTTATTTAAGTTTACTTAACTTATATTTACGTTATTGTAAAAAAAATCTGTAAAGGCAATTTTAAATGCAAAAGAGCTTTAATCTAGCGTTTTTTAAATTCTTACATAGATAGCGCTAGGTACACTCGTTCGTACCTTTTGAAAACATGTACACTGATAAAGTCTTCGTTTTCAAGACTAATCTGTAATCAAACGTGTGTTCCAGACACGGACTAAGAAAATATTATCTTAGTCCGTGGTTCCAGAGTTACACTAGGTATCAAATCTTCTTTATCCAGGCATGGCATGATTAACGAATGGTTTTAACCACAGACCTTATACTAAGGTATATAATACTATACTTAGTGTGAGGTCTGTGGTTTTAACCTTCTAATGCGTACCTCGAAGTTCAATCTCATCGCCACAATCAAAAACCAACAAGTTAAGTACAACTCCTAGCTAATATGTCTTTAATAAAAAATAATTTTAATTTTTGAATCATCAAATATAAGTTGCTTAACAATGACTGTAATTTTTTAATCATTATCTAGTGTAAGTAGTTAATTTCTAACGTAATTCGACAATTAAATTCGATTGATTTCATTATAGGTATTTGTAATTGAAATACCATTCACATATCTTTGACATATTTTTTTTTTTTTTTGTAAAATTGGACATTAAACTAAAGTGTAGTTTCATTTTTAAAATTGAAGTTAATATGGTAACATCATGTCTGTTAGACCCGGTAAAATTGTTACGCCATCAATACTTATTTGCAAGAACATTCTTAATGAAGATGAGTTTTATTTGCCTTTTGTTCTGAACTTCCAGAATCTCTAGATTTGGACAGGAATTGCAAAATTGATATACCTGCATGATTTACTTGTTACACTGAATATTAACAAGTACCAAGTAAGTAAATTAAATTGAATTTGAATACAATAATTATGATGACAAAAATTATTTATACCTAATAATTAAATTGTATCTATTTAATTTTTAGAGCTATCTGATGTCATTAAGTCACTAACAGTGGATGAACACGAAAAATCTGTGATCTTCTTGGAATGAGACAATTACAAATATGGTAAGCAGTTATTGAATAAATTTTTAATCATGTTATGAAATAAATATTTTAATTTATACTATTTGCCTACAAATAGTATGACAGATGGTATTAATTTAAAATATTTGAATTTTGTTTATTAAAATATTATCTTTTAATGAATGTTGGTTCAGTTTATATTTTCTAATCAGTAATCTAAAATGTTTAATTTTGTTTATACTACTTACCTTAGATCATATACTATGGATGTAGCTATGCTACTATATTTTACTTATATACTAAACTGTGATCAACATCATCCTAACACCTGAAAGTTTCAGGTCACCTTTCTCAAATGCGTATGCGTGACATTAACGCGCCATTGTTATGATTGGCGCAAGTGCGCAATGTGTGCGCACTTCATACAAGTGACATGAAACATGTTGGACACAACTAGCAGTCGTCGCTACATCCATTTTATATAATCTAAGATACTTACATAGGTAGTTTGTATTAAATGATAATGAGTGTAATGACAAATGGTGTATAATTATAAATGTGTAAATTTTATACTGGAATTTATGTTGATCAGTTCTTGTTATAACAAAAGGTTTCATAGATAGGTATAGACTAGTGAGTTAAAATTTGTAACAGATTGGAACTTAAACTTTTAAATTAGTCATGTAAATATTTTTTAGTTTTTATTAAAGACTTCTTTTAGGAAAATATATTTTTGGTGTATTATTTGCTAGAGATACGCAACATTCAATTTTGCATCTTATTTTTAACAGATAGATAAATATTTTTATTATATTTAAGGAATTAGTATTTAATATTCATATTTATTCATTAACATTATGATTATTAACCAATATTCAGAAATTTATTCAATCAGTTTAATTTTTGAATTACCTTCAAACTCAAATGTTCAATTAAGAGAATATAATATATAATGCTGTTCTATAAAATAATGTAAGCTATTTATTACTATGATAAAAATACTGTGATATTACATATTTATTAGGCGATAAAAATATTATACTCTTTTGAAATATAATATAGAAATATTAAAAATGCAAAACCATGAGTATAATAAATAAAATTTGTTGGTAACTATTTTTTTCAGTTAATGATCCATCTTTAGGTTATATATAAAATAGTTGACCTAGTAAACGCTTTGCTATTGCTAGATAAGCAATCTGATTTTTTATTTTAAGAATATTATTAACATTGTCAGGGGACTGGCACATCATTGATTTTTTACTTTGTATTTATACTTAAACAAGAACTAGGCAAGTCATTCGTATTTCATATATACGCACATAGCGAGTTCTCGCATCATATTGAAATAACACTACTAACAAAATAATAAAAAAATTACAGTCTTCTCCGATATATAAGGGTTTAAAATTAAGAATGAAGTGAAGGAGCGCTAGTGTTTTTACTATGATGTTCAGTTTTTTTTCTGTGAACACTTTTTCGTATAGATTTACTTGTCCAAAAGTCTTGATCAGCGACTTTTTGAAACCGGATTTGCCTCTAATTAATACTTGAGATAGGTAATTTTTTGAATTTCTCAATGCTTTTGATTTTTTTTTTAAGGAGGGGGGAACACCCAAAATTTGACAAAAAAGACTCGGAGACCATCATTTTTGATCCAAACTTTATGAAAATTTAAATACAGATAGACAATAATATGAGAAACATTTTGGTGCAAGAAAATTTTGAAAAGGCAAAAAAAAAATTTTGGACATTTTTCCAATATTTTATTTTCTTATTATTTTTCCCCTTTTCTTAATTTATTATATTTCTTAGTTTAAAAAAGTAAATTAAAGTAAAGTATAGACTAGAAGGCCGGACATATTCTGCGCCACGGATATTCTTCGTTCTTTGGGTCAGATACTCTTGGTGAGTGTGTTGAAAATGATGACTATTATTGTTCTTAATATTATTAACTTTGTTCATAATTGTCTTATTGAAGAAATGATTTATTTCAAATAAATTTTTTAATTTAAATATTTACGCACCAAGAGTATCTGACCCAAGGAGCGAAGAATATCCGTGGTGCGAAGTATGTCTGGCTTTCTTGTCTATACTTTACTTAATTTTTTTGTAATACAACCCCAAAAACTTGGAATATTGATGTGTTTTTTAAGAAATACTATCTGGGTGAAGTTATTGAGAAAAAATATCATTAAAAACCTAACATGTTTTAGATTCTGAGAGGAGCCAAGAAACTTGTAATTTTATAATAGTACTATTATTACTTCCTCTGTGAACCCTTTTTCATATTGTAATATGCATCTAAAAATTTTCGAGCAGTAACTTATTGAATCAGAATTTGGCTTTAGATGATACTTTAGAAATGTTCTTTTTCAAACATTTGTATTTTTTCAAAGGGTTGACATTGCATAAAATGTGTTCTCACATAATTTTTTTTTTTTTTATTGTTTATTATATTATTTTATAACAACCAGTTCAATTATTTTTATTAATTATGTATTCTCACATTTACATAATTTGTTGTATATGGTAAATATGGTTATAAACACAATATTTATAATTAATTATTTTTTATTTTTTAATTATATTTATTTTTAATGCTGGTAACCACCATAATGAAATCTCTGTTCAATCTTTTTATTCAAAAAGTTATTTATCGTTTCTTTAAAATTCAACTTTGCCCCTCATTAAATCTCACTCAATGAGAGAAAAATATCCATGGTGAAAAGTATGTTTGTCTTTTTTTTATAATGATCTATTGAAAAATTTGTTATTATAATAGCTCACCAAAGAGTTTTTTTGAAGTATCTATATTAAATTTTAATGTTAATGGCATAATTTGGAAACCATGAAAATAAAAACAATTCATAAAACTGCTTATTACTTTCAGCAAATAGAAAATGGGAAAGATATGATTGCAACTGATGATTTCATCCAATCTGAGATGAAAACAGGATTGTGGTGGGGCCATATGGTTTCTGGTGGTGTAGCTGGAGCTGTTTCAAGAACTTTAACAGCACCTTTGGATAGACTAAAAGTATTTTTGCAGGTAATTGAAAGTATTTTTTTGTATTTTGATACAATGTTAACAAATTTTTCAAATACAAAATACAAGTTAACGTATATCATTTTGAATTTTTATGCATAATATACCTATTTCATTTGATAATATTTTTTATTTTATTTCAAATTGCTTATACAAAATTTTATTTTGATAAACATTAGGGTGGTATAGTAATTTAATTAGATATAAAATGAATTAATAATGTTTATTATTACTTTTAGGTGTATGGTTATCAACATAACAATTTAACGACATGTTTTAAAAGTATATTAAAAGAAGGTGGGAAAAAAGGCATGTGGCATGGAAATGGTATTAATGTACTCAAGATAGTTCCAGAATTTGGACTTAAATTTATGACTTATGAACAAGCCAAATGCCTTATTCAAGGTTCAAAAAATAAAGACTTAACAATATTTGAAAGGTTTATGGCAGGATCAGTTGCTGGCGGCTTAAGTCAGTCATTAATTTATCCTTTAGAAGTATGTTGTTTTCATTATTTTGAATGGCATAATATTTAATATTATGATTATTATTTAGGTTTTAAAAACCAGATTATCCATCAAAAAAAGTAATCAGTACAAAGGTATATTTGATTGTATCCATAAAACATATTACCGAGAAGGTATACATAGTTTTTATAGGGGTTATGTACCCAACCTATTGGGTATAGTGCCATATGCAGGCATTGATCTTGCTGTATATGAGGTAATTTCTTTAAAGAATATATATATTTATATATTATTTATTTGTTATTAGGATTAAACATAAGTTGGTTGCTTGACTTGAAAACATTATTAATTATTATATTAAAAATGATATTGTAAATTAAATTATGTATCAATAGTCACTTATGTATGCATGTATGCTTAGAAATTAAATCAAATAAAAATTAAATAATTCTCAATTTTAATGTACTATACATATATACATTTGACATGATTAAATATTTTATTATGATGTGACTTCTGGTTGCCTAATAGATTTAATATACCTTACTGGCTAAGCTTTATTTCAAGAGTTAATTTAAAAAGAATTAATGGTTTTTTTTACATCACATCAAATGGCTCTTACGGATACATCATTGCACCATTTTATTATATGGAATGATTTAAATATTTAACTATAATTATTTTCAAATTGAGTATTTCATTGTCTCTTTCTTATGAAGACGGATTTACACTATGGGGGGAAAACAATGATCAAATAGAAACTGAAAATAAGATATTATCTCCCATTTATTTATTTTTTTTTTTTTTTTAAGACTAAACTTTAAAACTTTTTAAAATATTTATTATATCTGATTTTTAAGTTTCTTTTACCTTCTTAACTAAATATGCAAATGATGTGCACTTTTTGTTTTAAGGGGTGAAAAACCACTTCTTTTAATAAAATATTTAAAAAGTATATTTAAGGTGTTTTTTAAAAATCATAATTAAATATATATATATATATGTAATAAAAATTTTAATGGACATTAATAAAAGGCAGACGTTTATCATCTAGTCTTTATGTAGTCTAGGTAAATACTATACAGGAAGAACATTTGATAACCATGATTAAAATTTTTCACACATTTTAAAACTATTATTTAAATGTATTTAAAATTCTTAGTGAAGTGAAGAAACTAATGTCTTTATGTTTATTTTTATTTTTTCCTGTTAACACTTTCATCTGGAAATACCTGACAAAAAGTTTCAACCAGCAGCTTCTTGAACCATAATTTGCCTCTATGTAGTACTTTTAAGAGGAAAATTTTCTAAATTTAGGAATAATTACCCAAAACTCAGTTTGTTTCCCAAATTATTAATAATTAACATAGGAAAAATAAATTTTTTACTCAAATATGGACAATTGGTTTTTTTTTTTTTAGTTTTCAATGAAGCATTAAAAATAGAATTAATTTTTTCTTACCAATAAAGGTTTCCTTAGTACTTAATCCGTGAATTTATTTTTTTCAAAGATTTCATTCATATTTGGCTTTTTTGAGAACGTTTAAATGAGTATAATATATTATTCACGAATTTGGTACTATGGACCTTTTTTGTAAGAAATGTAATTCTGTACAAAATGTTACTATCATTAATTTAAAAAAAATATAATAATTCTGCCAATAATCCATGTTTGAGTAAAAACGTCGTTTTCCCCATGATAATTAAATGGAAAACAAACTCAGTTTGCACAGTTCACAAGTTTGATCTAAAAGCTGAAATTTTGAAAAAAAAATTTTTTAGGTACAATGCTAAAATATTAGTCAAAAGCACCAAAAAAAATAAACCATCCTAATATGAAATAATATATTAATTATTAATTGTTTGAATGTTTTTCATGTTAAGACGCTAAAAATCAATTATCTTGCTTCACACAAGGATGCTCAAAAACCTGGAACATCATTACTATTAGCATGTGGTATTGTTTCTAGTACCTGTGGTCAGGTGTGTTCATATCCATTAACTCTTATTCGTACACGTCTTCAAGCACCATGTAAGTTTGTTTTTTAATTTTTCATTATTTGTATTACCAATTTATTATAAATTTTTTTCAGATTCGCAAAAAGGACCTGATACTAGAACAATGATGTCTCTATTTAAACAAATTTTGATCAATGAAGGCATGGTTGGCTTTTATCGAGGCTTTACTCCAAATTTTATAAAAGTGGCGCCATCAGTTGGTATTAGTTGGGCTGTTTATGAACGGTGTCATGAAGCACTTGGTTTTACTATATCATAGTATCAAATTATTATTTAATTTAAATAAATAAGTATCAAGTATTATTTTTGTAAACTTCTTTAAAATTATTATTTGTCTCCTGACATTAAATTTTTTTCTCTGATTTTTGAAAATGTGACCATTTTGTAATGAAAGTATGATGTTATAGTTTAGTAAGTCATAAATATAGAAAAGTATTAAGTAAATATTATAGTTAATATTAATTAATTATAAAAATATGGTAATCAAATTTTGATTCTATCTATACAAACTATAATATTATACTTATCATTGCACTTTTTATTAAAATAATATATTTTTGCTAGACTATGTTAAAAAGATTCATTTAATTACTATTCATTTTTCATTCCTAGAACATATACATTTTTTATCAACATTATTGAAGTTTCTAATATGATTTCCTTAAAAATCAATGCAGCAACAACAGTGATTATACTGTTTTGTCTTAAAAAAATGTATATTCAAATTATTCAAATAATATGGTAATGTCAATAAGTATTTCTAATAATTTTATTATAATATTAATGGTATTAAGTAAAAACTGTAAATTATCTTGGTTTATATGAATATCATAATTTGTTTTACTTTTTTTATGTTAGCACATTTATCTACATCAATACTTCTTAAACTTTTTTATCATAGTCCTCCTAAATTTAATGGAAAAATGTCAAGGTTTCCTACTTATAAATTAAAATTATTAATTAATAGTATAATTTTACTTTAATTATAAATGATTTATGTTTTTTGTGATATAATTATTTTTTATACATTTATATTTGTGTAAAAACTACTAAGAACTAATATAGGGACTTTAAAATGTGAATTTCATTCATATCGCTATTTAAAATTATATTTTTACTATGTGTTGTTTAATATTACACATATATTTTTATATAACCTGATTATTGAATGGATGATTCAAAATATTAAATTTGTAAAAAATATGAATAGACAAGACTGAATTATGTTTACCCGCCATAATTGCCCACATATGCTTTGAAAAATAAGCAAAATAAATAGTAATTTATGTACAAATATCAAATACTCTAATATTATTATTTTTATATAATTAACTTCCGTTAATTATGAGCTATATTTATATTGAAGTAATGTAATTCTGTACAATTACACAGATAATTACATAGTTTTTTGGTATCATAAAAGATAGTCTTATAATTAGTGCCATGAAATGGTTAAATAACATTTTACTAAAATACTATTTTCTTTAAACACCGGTCTATTCATATTTTGCTAATTTTTGTTATTATAATTTTGAAAGAACTTTATTTGTAATTCAATAAATTAATAAGATAACAATATTTAATTTTAATTTTATTTATATTATAAGATCAGTATAATAGTATTAAATCTTTATCTATGCTTAATACTTGAATAAAGAAATGCTTACTGCAGACATACTAATGTTTGTTTATGTAACTAATGTACAAGGAGTTGGTTTTGAGACTTTGAGACTTGTCCTTTTCTTTTTATTAGATTTGTCGAGCATTAATTTTGTTAAGATTTTTATAAGTATATTAGTTAGGTAATCAAAAAGTTACTATTGGTGATGATGTGGTTTTAGAAGTTTAGTTCTATAGTATAGTTGGAAATTTTTTAATATATTTATATATTAATTTATTTTATTAGAGTTTTATAGAAGTTAAATTTAGTGTGTAGTGAAAAGTTTAAATTTGTATTTAGAAAATTTAAAGGATGCAAAGCCAATACCAATTCAAAGATAAGAATATTTACAATAATTTGCTCAAGTTTTAATTTTTTATTACAGTAGTACTATTACTATTACAGTAGAACCAGAGTTCTTTACTCACCTCAAAATTGCTTAAATGTTTTTAAAATTTTTATAAATTGTTCCCATTATTATTTTTAGTATTCGGTGAAAGTTTCAAGTATTTAGCAACATTATTTGTGTTATGTTAAATAACAAATTTAATTTTATGAAAATTCTGATAATAACATATTTTACCGTTTTTATCAAATTTCCAGTGAGTTTTCTTTCCGTGTAGAAAAAGTATTTATAAATTACCTCTCTAAAGTAGGGTGTGATTTTGGATCTATAAAATTACTAATTAAAACTTTTGGACTAGTATTGCCAGATGAAAAAGTGTCCACAGAAAAAAAAATAAAAAATAAACATCATTGTAAAATCATAAGCTTCTTCGCTTCGCTCAGAATCTAATAGATATAGCAGTATCAGTAAATTATTTCCCCTGCTGTGGAAATAATAATATTGCTAAGCGGAATTTCTAACGCCAAAAAATGTAAATTGTTATATAATATTACTATTATTTATTATGAATCATTTTCATTTATAATTCCAACTAAAAATTATGATTCATAAGAAAATTTCAAATCTTTAGTTTTCACCTTCAAAAAATTACCACCCTGGGTAACTGCCCCCTTTGCCCCTCTCTTTACCCGGCACTGAAGGTACATAATATAGATAATATAGGAATTAATATACACAATATAGGTACTAGACAAAGAATATTTTTCATAAATATGACAATTAAATGTGTGTCAACTATATATTTTTATATAACAGTTACAGTAAAGTCTCGCTGATCTTTGCTAGTCAGGACATACAAATAATCTGGATAATAATATTTTGTGCTTTAGTTTTTTATGTATATATACATACACATGAATATCATATAAAAATGATTTATGTCAATGTCGATTATATATAAGTTATAAAAGTCGATTATATTGATCTACTGTTAGGCGTATATTAATTAAGAGTTATTATTATTATTTTTTTATTTTTTTTTTGGGGGGGGGAAATATTTATTAGTAGATAAGTTGAAATAAGGTCATTCTATTTAATCCGTATTTTTGATAATTCGGGAAAAGTCCAGTCCCATCTAGTCTAGATAAGCAAGACTCCACTGTACTTTCATCAAACTGTTAACTGTCCTAAAATTAATACAATCACAAGAATAAAATATTTAGGAATAATATTCAATTGTAACCTTAAATGGAAATTTCATGTTAATAATTTGATGGTAAAATTGTGATCTTTAATGTTCAAATTTCATATATTAAAATATATAATATCATCTCATACATGAGAATAGTTTACCTTTCTTTTTATCAAGCTATAATGCAATATAGCATTGATGTCTCTAAAAATATTATGAAACCATTAAGGGTGCAACAAAACAGTATAACTCATATATGTCCTAAAAAGGGTACTGTTAGTAGGTCTACCTTCTTAAACTATAATTAATTTAATGTGCTTCTGTTAGAATTGCTCTATAAAAAACTGTTTTAATGTTTGTATATAAAAAATCTAGCTTTTTCTTTATAAGACAAAATAACATGACAAGATAGGGGAAGATAGATTATATAATATTAAAGTCTTATTCATTAATACAAGTTTTGGTCAAAAGTTTATTAATTATCTGGGTCATGTCATTTTTAACTCTTTACCAGTTGATGTGAAAATATATATATATAATGATAAAATTAATTTCAAAAAATGTATTAATAATGTTTTATTTAATGAATTAAGTCAGTGTCTAATTTAAATTTAATCTTATTTATATTTATATGCTTCTCTATTATTATTAGTATTATTATTATCACTTTTTTAATACAGTGTTTGTTTAATATTTGTTATTTTAAGTAATTAAAAAAAAATTATGTTGTATACTGTCACTCCTTACACCACCACAAGCTTAGCTTAAAGGTGTAGGTAATTTTTTTATTATTTATGTAATATTTTCTTCTTGTATTATGTTATTTAAATAATAAAATCTACCATAATAATCTAAAAAATCTTACATATTATGGGTATTGAATACTGATATACATCCATTGAACTTGAATTTTAAACTAAAAATAATTTTATTACATACCTACACCATTAGCGAAAAACGGAATTTTATTTTTCATAATATATTCCCCTACTCCTAATGATTATTCCATAAATATTTTCAAATTACAATAAATTATAAATATCATAATAAAATAAATTAAAACAGCTCTAATTATCATAAATCAGTATTAATTCACTATAATACAATTTTTACTAATGTTTATCGTGTCACTTCTAGTCAGTCACAATCGAAAAAAGTGTAAAAAATTATTTTTTACAGAGTTATGTTTGAACCCGGTACAGTTGTATCCGAGAAACACGGCTTACCTACTATAAGTAGACTACAAACATAGCGATGAAAATTGTTGAAACAGTAAATATTTAATGTGATCACTGAAAATATTGAATTTTCAAAATTGAATAGGTAATTAGAAAACTATTGATTTGCGTGGATTTTAGTTAACATCATCGTACTTAGCAGTTAACGTCGAAAAATACACAAGGTGGCAATAAAACATTATCAACCTTCTTGAGTCTTCATACACTAGAAATATATTCTAATATTTGTCCATATTTTCTCCGATTTTTTTTTTTCAATCAGAATCTTGGAAAATGTTTAATTATTTATCTGTAAGAAATTTTATTACTCCAA
Organism: Stegophylla sp. TES_Ste_2020; assembly: GCA_025469315.1. Lineage (NCBI taxonomy): Eukaryota > Metazoa > Arthropoda > Insecta > Hemiptera > Aphididae > Stegophylla > Stegophylla sp. TES_Ste_2020. Next base: position 35,729 of record JAIPRM010000686.1, on the reverse strand, counting down.
AATATTCACAATAAATATTCCAACCTATGTACTACTATGCCTTTTTCACGTTTTCAGAAAGTAGTCTCGTTTTAATCCCGTCACTTCCACCGTATTAAGTAAAAGAATATGTCGTACACGAAAAAATGAAAAAAAAAATATAAACAACAAAACTAGACATACTTCACACCACGGATATTCTTCGCTCCTCGGGTCAAATATTCTTGGTGGGTGTGTAGAATTTTAAAGAAACGATAAATCATTTCTTCAGTAAGACGATTCTGAACGAAGGAAGTTAATAACATAAAGAATAAGAATAGTCGTCATTTTCAACACACCCACCAAGAGAGTATCTGACCTGAAGAGAAACGAACAACTGTGGTGCGAAGTATGTCTGGCTTTCTTGTTATAACTTTACTTTATTTTACTTTTTTTCTATCTAATAAATTAAGAAAAGGGGTAAAAATAATGAGAAACAAAGTGTTAAAAAAATGTCCAAAGAATTTTTTTCATATTTTCAAAATTTCCTTGCGCCAAAATATTTCTCGTGTTATTTCTATTTATGTTTAAATTTTCATAAAGTTTGGGTCAAAAAATGATGGTTTCCAAGTCTTTTTGTCATTTTAAAAAAAAATAAATTTAAGAATTGAGAAATTCAAATAATGACCTCTTTTAAGTAACAACTAGAGACATATTCAGTTTCAAAAAGTTGCTGAAAAGTTCTAGATAACGGACACACTAAAAACTTACATACAGGTCGGATATTACGGTGTGGCTTTTGACTGCCACCCAATAGGTACATTTCTCTGGACCGCGACGCCTTATCAGTTATAGCAGATTACACGAACTTACTGCTCAAGGTTGATAGATACTACTATAGTATCTATCAACCTTATACTACTATAGTATCTATCAACCTTGCTTACAACTGCCATGTATGTACGCCGAATTCGATAACGCAAACACACAAACACACAACATTTGGGTACCTATTCAACGTTACAACTCGACTTGACTCGAAAAAATATATAAAATACACTACTCACCCAACACTATTAAATAACAGTAGTTATTTGTGAAACATATCTAACCTACTATTTTATATTTATTTTATTAACTTCCTTCGTTCAGAATCGTTTTATTGAAGAAATGATTTATCGTTTCTTTAAAGTTCAATACATCCGTCAAGAGTATTTCACCTGACGTGCAAAGAACACTCTTTTTTATGCTTATAAATATAGGCTATAGCCATTAGCCATCCTATTTTACACTACCTTCTACTGATATTTTAACAGGTATAATAATATTAAATAAGAAATTAATTTCATTTAAAATGTGGTCAATATTAAATAGGTTTGGTTTAGCGAATTTCTAACATCAAGAAATGAGAATATGTATTTTGTCCATTTCCAAAGATTCAATACAAGGACGTTGTAATCGCGATTAATATCGTAACCGTGGTCATTTCAACGGCTTCTTCTTTATCTATGGACAATGGTCCATTATACGTTCACTTAACATCCGATTTCATTCCATTCGCGAGATCGTGCGGTTTAAATCTTGTGATTTATTTTTCTAGGTACTCGTCTGATAAATATATCATTGCCATTGTCGCAGATGTCGAACACAGCGCGTTTAATTCCTCACGACGACACCGTGATGCTGACTGAAACGATTTGAACACCGTACGTGTCGTGTAATAATTAATAAGCCCCGAGACACCATCGTATCTACATATTATTGCGTTCACTCGTCGACTGGTGAGAGATATGGACATGAATTTTCCTGCGTTACTAGACCAAGAAAACGTTGGCCTAGTGTCATGCGGTGAAGAGGAAAATATGGTGCCGACAACAAAAGTGCAGAGGCCCAAACGGCAGCGGTCTGTGCTTGGCGTGCTCAATACCAAGCAAAACGCAAACAAGCGGCAAAAAGAACAGTTCAGTAAACAGGTGCCATCGAAATCTAAGGTTAGTATGCGCACTCGATGACGTCGATACGATTGAAAATGGGATCCCAAAATCTATTTAGCAATTGGTGCTTATTATGGATGAAATATTAATATGTGACTCATAGGGTTCATAATACATTACAGTACACCTCCCTGTAAAATATGTTGTAGGTACCTTAAGTGTTATATAATCTGAAAAATGCGATTTTATCATGTAGTGATAACATATGTGTGTAACATATGAAATTTTCGGTTAAAATTATAAAACACTTAAAGTATATAAGTAAAATAAGTAGTAGGTACATAGGTACTTATTAAATATGTTAGCAAAAAAAATGATTATACTCTATGTACCATTTTTTCAGTAATTTTTTTATTATAAAGAATAAATATTAAATTCAATTTTTATTTATGTGAGTACCTATCTATTTAAGTTACCTAAGTATTCCTCACAGTACCTTACAACCATAGGTGAAATTAGAGTTTTACCTAGGTACATTTGATTGTGTCCTAAGATTTTTTCATTATTTTTTGTAGTATAGTAGAGGTAAGTTCTAACAAAAAATTTACTAGGTAACATAATTACTCATTTTATGCATTTTTATTCAACCCATAATTTTCTTCCAAAATAAGATACTTCCATTCAATACTTGTACACTACGTAGCTAATTCTAAAACTTATTATTTTATTATATTTATCTAATATTATATGTACTAACATGTACAAAAAAATCAATTAAAATAACTTACTGTTACATTTTTAGATTCTGAGTGGATCTAAAAAGCTAGTGGTTTAAGAATAATGTTTATTTTTCCCTCTTTTGTGAACATTTTTTCAAATAGAAATAATTTCACAAAAGTTTCAAACAGTAAATTTTGGATCAGAAATAGATACAGATAGTAGAGATACTACCTACTATAAATTAGTCATTTTTCAAATGTCCAAGTATCATTTCCAAAACCCAGAGAAACTTTTCGGAATTTGATTAAAAACAATAAAATATGCCGTAAATCCAATTTCCATTAAATCAATTTAATTAATTTTGCTATAACTCTAAAAATAATAGGACTTAGAAAAAAATTTGGGAAAAATTACTCAAAATTGGACAAAAATGTATCAACACTATCTTATATTAATCCAAACTTTATGAAAATATATTTAAATATAGGTAGATAGACAATAATATGAGAAATATTTTGATACAAGAAAATTCTGAAACACTTTTTCATCAATATATTTTTTTTCCTGTTCTCAGTAAATTATTGAATATAATAAAACTAGCTGAGTACAACATATTTTTTTTTTGTTTTGTTATATTAATAAAATAAAATTCCTTGTAATTGTTTTATAATTTTTTTGACAAAATTTTTGAGTAGTTGAATTAAGTTTTATTTAATCCTTCTGTAGGTCATAGATTATCATTAAAACCACGCTTTAAACATGTTATTTTTGAATATTTCGAAAATAACCTACTACCACCATATGTAAATCAATAATTGTTCAAAATTAATTTTATTATTTAGTAATAAATCCAAAATATTGATCCTCAAATCTAAAAAAATAGAAAGTATTTTAGATTTTACTAGGTATCTATCCTGTATAGTATTGGTAGGTATATCAGACTTGATAAAATTATCAAACAAGTTTACCTTCATTGAATGTGGACATTTGAAAATATTAGAAACTTTTAATTTTTTATCAGGTAATAAATATTATGGAACAGTGATGATTTTTAGTTTTATTACCATATACCTATTTATACCTATTTAATAAAAACTCACTCAATGGGGTGCCTAATGGGGGTAGAAAACTGAGAACCACTGATTACGCTTGAATACACCACTAGGTACGTAATGGTCGCGGCTCACTTTTCGCTGGCTGTACTATAGCAATTTTTTTTTTCATTGAAACTGTTTTGATAATTAGGTAGGTAGTTCCGAGGATAGTAATACCTATGGTACAAAGTATTTTGAATGTGGCTGATAATCATATAATATTTTGTTTTAAATACTTATTTTCCATTTTTCTATTAAGTAAATTGTGTATAGGTGTATATTACATTCTCTTTTCCTGTAGCTGTGTACATTTATCAGGGCTGGATCCTGGACATATCACAGAGATGTTGATTTTAAAAATGTCACGATTACACATAAATAATAAAATATCAATTCAGTACCTATTGATTTAATATAGCTTACTATTAAAATATCTTGATAAATTCAATTTTTTTTATGGTGATCATATATGGTTGGTATGAACTTAAGATTTCCTAAATTTTTTCATAAAAGTTTAGGTATAGGTATATTATTAAATATTGATCTAATAATTTAAGTAAAACATATTATATTGTATTAATGATATAAATAATTGAGGATAATATTATTAACAGTAGACTTTTTTCCAGCTTCAAGAAATTAGTAAGTTTTTTGTACCTACTACATTGTCAGCACCATTTGAAATTTATGAAGATGTTCCAATAGCTGTTAAAGAAACTAAAGACAAGTATTCAAAAAAATTTGTGAAAACCCAGAATCCACTATTACTTGAAAATGAAGCAAAGGTAATTAATACTTCTTTTGTTTTAAACTTTTTCTATCTTTAAATTAATTCCATGGCCTCCATTTTATTACCCCAACTGTTTTCTACCTATCTGGCATCTTCTATTGTTATTCCTCAAGTCCATTTGGTTAAATCGTCCTTAATTTTGTTCATCTGGTATTCTCTAGACGAGTGGTTGGCTACCTGTCTTCAGAGCCGCTAGTGGCTTTTTACAATTCAATTTACGGCTCTTCAGGATACATATCAACATTGAGATTTTTCTTTTTTTTTTAACAATTTTAATTACAAAATTATTACTTTTCTTCAGACTACATAGTTTATAATGGTATCTAGTAGCTCAATAATGACATAATTATTATAGACCTATCCATTGGAGTTATTTTCTCATAACGTAAGCATTTAGGTTCGGAGTTAATCACATTTTTACTCATTTAGATACTTTTACAAGGTTATTTTTTTAATTCTAAAGAGTTTCAACAAAATTTGTGAAAAAGTACTCAAAATTTGATAATAACAGTTTCAAAAAATTTTTGTTTTGTAAGTACCCAAAATTTATGAAAATTGAATTACAGTCAGACAATATACAACATACTAAATATGGAAAATATTTTGATGGAAGAAAATTTTGAAAATGTAAAACTTTTTCCCCTCGTAAAATTTATCGTTTTTTATCTTGTTCTCAGTTAATAGTGGGATATATAATAGGCTAAATAAAATATATATATATATATATATATATATATATTTTAATAATAATAAACTAATTTTTAAGTAAAATTGTCTTGTATAAACCGAACTTCCGCTCAAAAATGTTTTAATTTAGAAATGTTTTATTGTTCTTTAAAATTAAACACACCCAGGGCCGGATCTTAACTTTTTAACACCCAGGGAAAATGCAAAACTTATGCCCATTTCAGGGAGATGACCAGAATTAGTATATTTTTTATGAAAAATCAAGCTTAATCTTACAATGGTGCGAGTACCAACCAATTATAAAGCCATTCGGAATATACTGGACCAATAAATTATTTACCATAAATTATTTAAACTTAAAAATAAAAATTGTAAACTAATCAAGTACATAATATTTTTAGAAGCACTTCTTAATGGCGTATTTAAAACTAAAATCTGTGGTCAATATTTCTAAATTTCTGGTTCAGAAAAAATAATATTGGTAACAATAATATCATGTATGAATTATTTATTAACAAATTAAAATTATCCGTTTTTTACTTTTAATATAAAAAGTTATGTATATGTAAATGAAAATATTTATACATTTTTAATATTTGTTACAATCAAAACTTAATAAGTATATCTAGGTGCGGAAAAATTCAATGAAGTAAAAATATAAATAAATACTGAAAATTCTAATATAATGATTATAAATTATAGAATTAAATGTATTTACTAAAATATATTTATTATACATTTTACAAATTTACAAATTTTTAAATTTAATATTTAAGATTTATTTTTCTGACTTTGACCGCAGAAAAATTATCAATAACTGAATTATGTTAAACTGTAATTTTGTCAGCATCGAAACATACTACAATATAACATGGACATACGAATGGCGTTACAAATAATACAATGTTAATAAGATAAAATTCAACAATATTTTAATTTCCCCCTTATTTGAATAAATATTTTATTAATAAATTGGCAAAGACAGTCATCGCGTGATAAGCTTTCTTTTGTACAGTAAGTTGTACTGTGTAAACATTACTTAATCTATGATAGTGAATATTCTCGTTGACAGTCGCGGACAGGTATTTCCTCAGCGATGAGGACCTCTACCTATTTGTCCATTTTTAATAGTTATTACTTATTGCGATTAAAAATAAAATGATATAATTTTATTCGCACACCCATTATTGAATATTTAATTTTTAGTTATAATTTTTGTTTCAGTCAATTTTAAATTTTAAATTTTTAAAAATTTAAAACCTTCAAAATACGCTCTCGAAAATTATACGCCCGGGGAAGAATCCCCGACTTCCCCCCACCCTAGATCCGGCCCTGAACACACCTACCAAAATTTATCCGAGGATCGAAAAGTAGCTATAATGTGAATTACGTCCAACTTTTTTTTTTCATAACTACACATAATTTTCTGATATATATCCATGTGTCATTTTAAGCAGATATGCTACTATTAAATTGGGAATGTTTTCTTCTTTTGGTAGTCTTTATGTTCCACATTCATTTATTAAAATTAGTTTATGCTTTGCTTTAAACTCGAGTAAGTCTAGGTTAAAAAAAATGTCAATACCATAATTTTCTTTATTTATGACTAATATCCTCAACCTTATTTTATTTGCATCTTATCATTTGTTATGACTACTTTTTCGAGATCCAAAATACTAAAAAGCCGGACATACTTCTCACGATGGGTGTTCTTTGCACAACGGGTGGGATTCTCTCAATGGGTGTATTTAATTTTAAAGAAACGATAAATCATTTCTTCAATAAAACGATTCTGAATGAGGGAAATTAATAATATAAAAATAAATGAGAAAAAAATGTTAGAAAAATGTCCAAAATTTTTTTTTTACATTTTCAAAATTTTTTTGCTGTAAAATCTTTCTTATATGATTTTCTATCTACATTTAAATTTTCATAAAATTCGGATCAAAAAATTATGGTTTTGTAGTCGTTTTTGTTAAATTTTGGGTAGTTTTTCCAAAAAACAAAAAATTGAAGAATTGAGAAATTCAAAAAATGACTCCTATAAAGTACAATATAGAGGCAAATCCAGTTTCCAAAAGTTACTGATCGAAACTTTTGGACAAGTATTTCCATATGATAAGTAATAAGTAGTACACAGAAAAAATAAATAAATATCATTGTAAAAACACTAGCTTCTTCACTTCGTTCAGAATCTAAAATGCAGATGAATGTGTACCCAACCTCTTCATCATTATAATATATATAGTTATATTTATGATATCATATTAAAATTTATTTTGAATACTCTGTATTATATTTATGATACACAAAGGTTCATTTATTTTCAATGTATTCTAAACTCTACTGAATTGTCTTTAGGTCCCTGTACTCAAGAAAGAATTAAAAGAAATAAGGCCTATATCTTATGTTGATGAAATCATTCAACCAAATATTGTCCAAATCAATGATAAAGATAATATTAAGGAAAAAAACAAAATAACAGATTCAAGCTTTTTGTATTCGCCTAAGTTAGTTGATCATGACTCATTGTCAAAAGACAAATTGAGTAACATAGACACATATACGCGTGAAATTTATTCCTTTCTTAGAACTATTGAGGTAATTATTCTTTTTTTTTTAATTGTTGGTAATTAGAAATATTCACTTGAATTTTTATTATTTATAGAAATTACATCGTCCTAATCTTGAAGATATAAGAAGGCTACAACCGGATATTACACATAAAATGAGAGCAATATTAGTTGATTGGATGGTTGAAGTAGCACAAGAATACATGTTACAAAATGAAACTCTGTATTTAGCAGTATCATTTATTGATCGTTTTCTAAGCTTAATGCCAGTGGTTCGGTCTGAACTCCAGTTGTTGGGTGTTGCTGCTATGTATGTTGCATCGTAAGTTTTAAAACTTTTATTATAAATATTAATATTAAATTACAATTATACAAAGCTAATAACTTTGAATTCACTATACTTTTGCAGAAAATATGAAGAAATTTATATTCAAGATGTTCATGAATTTGTTTATATAACAGATTATACTTACACTAAACTACAAGTTCTTAAAAATGAACAGTTAATATTGAAAGTTTTAGGATTTAATGTATCAAATCCCACGATCATTATTTTTCTAAAACATATTTGTGTTAATTCTAATGTTCCATTGAAGCTCATGTATTTAGCAATGGTGATTGTTAAAATTTATGTAACTTTTTTATATACTAGTGAGTTACTTCTAAATAATAATAATCAAAACTATGTTTGTTTCTAGTATTTGGCCGAATTGAGTTTACTAGAACCTGATCCTTACTTATCATATATCCCTTCCATGATTGGCTCTGGATCTATTGCAATAGCTAGATTAATATTAAAATATGAAGACATTTGGCCTGAAGACATGTCTGAAATAACTAAATATAGTTTAAATGATCTGATACCCATTTTGAAACATTTATATCAAACTTATAATGTTGGACAACATGCCTCACAGCCTACAGCCATTAAATTGAAGTACAAGTGTCCCAAGTATGTATACTAATGAGTGTTGTGTCAAAAAATTAAACACATATTCCTCCCATATAAATAAATGAGCTTTTCGAGAGACATTTTAGTTTTTTAAAAAGTGTATAATGTAAAATTTTTAAAAATATTTGAAAAATTTTAAAGATATAAAATTAGACCATCATTTTTATCAACCTTTTTTTTTTCCAAAGGTGATATAAAGTAGGTTATTTTGCTAAAATTTATGTACTTATAAGATTTTGTTAATGATATTCTAAAACATATATGTGAGTTTTGTTGTAACACTAGAGCTGATTTAATTATATATATTTTTTTATACACAAGAAGTTTTACAGGTATATTACTATTAATAATAACTACTGCAATTATTCTATGTTGTGTAAAAATGATAAGGAACCATTAAAAAGAATTTATGAACATAATTAATATCTCAGTATAGAAATGTATAATGTAATAACAGTCAGTTGATTAATAGTTAAGTAATTCATTTTATAATAGTTAAGTAATCAATAATCAATATCACTCTATAAATTATAGAAATATAAGACATATTCAAACCATACTATTAAGGCTTTTATCTAATTAGGATAGAAGAAAATAAATATCAAACTGAATAAATATTAAACAATGATATGTGTCAAGTATCAATTTTAAATGTAATTTTACAATTTTTTACACATTGAAAATTATTTGAGCTAAGCAACAATTCTGTAGTCGATAACAGAAATATTAGCCTGTATGCACTACAATCCATATGACACATGCCTCTCTCGACAGAATGTACTGGTTCTTTTAAACTACACTTGTTTCCTCAAGCTGTGCAGTAGTTGAATTGTAATTTTTTTAATGTAGTGATCTAGTTCTATTCTAGTAAATAATTTTTTTATAAAATATTTTGATGTATTTTCGGTAAAAAAATTTAGTTCAAAAAAGAACCTGATGAAATGTGCTGAATTAATTTTACTATATTGTAAATCACTTAAGCAAAACAGTTCTTTGAGTTGTAATTTACGCAGGCCAATTTTCCTGTCTCTGACTACAGCTTTTTTTTTTTTTTTTATTAGAATTAAAATATGTGCTCTAAGTTGATGTGTGAATGTGGTAACATTAAATCCTTAATTCTATGAAATTAATTTTCTTCAAAATGTTCAAAATAATTTTTTACAGTTGTAAGTACACAAATGAATAGTTTAATTACATTAATATCTGAAAGTAATTCTCATAAGCTATTACTTGTAGTTACTGTTATTAGGAATGCAAATTTGATTTACAACTACCATTTAACAAGTCAATTGGTATTATATCTATAAAATACCTATTACTGTAGAACCTAAATTAACCTTGTTTGTAATTAATCATGCTTTCTCTTCCGAATATTTGTATGTATCTTGAGTAAAGATATTGAAATTCGAAGGAAAATCTTTTCTAACTACAATATTAACAAAGACTGACTACTACATATTTCAAGCACAGATGACTTCATAAACATTACAATGTACAAATATGTATATAACATTGTATATATGTACATAATTTGTTAAATAAAATGTCTCTATTAAGCTTAGTTTTAATTTTTCTGTGTGACCTATCCCTATCACTGCCTCGAATAATCAAGCTTCTATAGTAGTTGGATACCCTAGCTAATAGTAAAATATTGTTTTATATATTTTTGTGACAAATCATCATCGACAATCATACATGTAAAAAACAATAAATAAAATTGTTGTTTGTTATATGATTGTTAATGTGTTAATATGATTAAAAACAAATAATTAGTAATAAAAAGAATAATTTATTAATATGATTATTTTTGTTTTTTACATGCATTGCACAAATAATTTTAAATTTATTTTCATAATGATAGATAATGCTATTTTTAGAAAACAAAATGCATTATTTATGTGAAACCATCAAGATAGATAAGAATATTTAGGTATTTTATCTATCTTGATGTGTGAAACAAAACTAATTTCTTATCCTTTTATTTTAGATACCAAAGCGTCTCTGATATTGAATATGAAGAATTGGTTATCCCTGAAGAAAAAGTTAAAAAAAATAAATGATCTTATGCCATAAGTTGTTGATATCAAGAGAATTCATGAAGCTATCATTATATAAATATGATTATTATTTATATTTAAATTAATTTTTATCTATTTTTTTGTATTAACAAAACTTTTTTTTGTGCCTTTTAAATGATTTATTTTTAAGTTGAAAAAAGAAAAATGTTCAAAACATATCATTTAAATTTGAAACTTTTTATTACGCTTTTATAATCATGTATAGATAAAAGTTGTTTTCAATGTTTGTTTTTTTTATCTTTAATTTGATTATTTTTTGTCAAATTTTTGACCATTTTTGTTAGTTATGAAAACCTGTATATATTTACAACAAAGTTTTGCTTAGTTATGGCTATGTTATATTTGTTTAATACAAAAAATAAAAATATATAAATATTTTTTTTTGAAAATTATTTTCAACTTTTGTAGTTTTAACCTCATTTTTATCAGTAAAAAATGTATTTTAAAGCATTAAGAATTTTCATACTATATATTTGTCATTAAAAAAAAAAAAAAAAATACAAATAGTTTGTAAATTTTGTTGATGTAAAGAATTGTTCCGTTTATAAATTTAAAAAATATAAATTTAAAACAAATACTATTTACATTTCAGTAAAATATTAATCATTTGAACATTATAGAGAATTAAATTATATTTCTCACCTATACTATGTTTTATTGTAATGAATTTAGCCTAATTGTTGGACGATATGATGCAAACAATAAGTGCGTACATAGTAATTATTGTACTTGGATTTGTAGCTTATAAGTAGGGCTCGGAACTTAATGCTCTTAAAAAGTACTAGATATGCATGCGCTTAAAAAAGTACAATTATTCTCTAAAAGTATGCACTTTTTTTTTCTTATCAAACAAAATTTTCATAATTACAAATATTTTATTAATCAATACCCATACTAAATACTCTTAAGTAGGTGGATTTAATGAAGCTTCGTAGATAATCTCAAAAGAGTATGATAAAAATGTATAATCAACTTACATTTCCATAAATAAATATACAAAATAAAATAATTGCTTGAAAAACGTTTCATGAATTAAATTAATTTTCTTTTAAAATTTTTCCATTAAATTATATATATTTGAAAAACCTAAATAAAAATTTAAAAAAAACCATTAATTACCTAATTAAATGTATTTTAATTTATTTAAGTATAACTTTTTTTGTTACCTTGAAAGTTGTTGCATTGAACCACTAAATATTTTTAAAATTATTTTCAAAGTTTAAAGATCGTAAATTATTATCCGTTAGCAAATTTTTATGTTGTGAAAAACTAAGTATATTATTTCTTATATTTTTTGTATATTTCTAATGTCCATAAAAATAGATTTGAAACACAAAGTAAGTACAATGATATATTTAATATCTAATGAAAACTCTAAAAAATTTTTTTTTTTATTACCAAATTTCAAATTTTATCATCAAGTATGCTTTAAAAAGTTGTAAAATTAAGAAATATGCTCTTAAAACTACAAAATCACCAAATATGCAAAAATATGCACCATAAACTTTTAAAATTTATTACGTAGTGTCATGAAATGAATATCTAGCTTACCTAGCAATAAATCTAATTGCTCACAAAAAACATGCAAATGCAACAACTTCCGAGCCTTACTTATAAGTATATTAATAATTTTACATAATTCATTGGCGAACTAGGATAGAAATTTTAAATGGCTAATATGTTTATTTGATTGATTTAGTCCCTACCCTTCAAAAAAACACACTAGACTTATGAAATTTTTAAAAATTCTTGGAAATTTTTGAGTAATTTTTGGAAGGTTTAACTACCAATAATTCCCTCGCCCATAATTGCACCTATGAAGTGGTTCATACCAAAAAGAAAATATGCTATCTTGTACAAAATATGCATTTATCCATTTTATAAATTGACATCAATAAATAATCAAATAAATTAAAAATATTTATAAATTTACAATATTTTTAAAAAAAGAATATAATTTTACTAGAAATTAGGACAAATCAACAAAAAATATACGCCTGATCATCAAACTTATATAGGTATATCTTAATGAAATAATTATTTGGTACATATTGGTCATAAAATTATGTAAAACTCACTGATGTCAAAATACAACTATTTACTTACATATAGGTACTATTATATACTAAAACAATTTTATTCAATTATATATTTAGCATTGTATGTTAGTATTCATTTTTTTTTTCAAACAATTTTAATATTAATAATAATAATAATTTTAATCTCAAGTAAGATGATACAAAATGTAAAATTAATGCAGATTAAATTCACAAATATTCAAACTTAATTGTATTAATTAAATCGATATTTATTTAGTTCTTATTTGAAGCTAACGTATGTCCTATTATTTTCTGGGTACTGTTTTCGAATAACTTATACACAGTGCCGTAACAAGAGGTTGGCAAAATGAACGTTTGCCAAGAGCGCAGTAGAGTGAGGGGTGCATTTGAGTACAATAAAAAAAATGGTTTTTTTTTTTTAACATTTTTTAGATTCTGATCGAAATGAAGAAGCATATGTTTTTACAGTGATGTTTATTTTTACTTATTTTTTTTTTCTCTTTCTGAAAATTCTTTTTTGTATAGAAATACTGATCCGGTAAATAATATCCGATGAAAAAATATCCTATATCAAAAATATCCTATAATTTTTTTTTATTGTTATGTAAAATATGGACAATTCTTTTTTAATAATTACACAAATGAATATAATCTTATAATCGAACATTTTTTAAAAACATGTTTTTTTTTTAAAAACCATGCGCATTTTTGGATAGGACAGCCACAATACACACTAAGAAAAATCCCAGTAAACTGTACAAAATTATGAGAACTATATTATCGAATAGACAGATTACAGATTATAGAACGAAGTACAGATAAGATTGATCGATATTCTGTCTGTACTATTCTTATTATAATGAAAAATTATTGGATATTTTCGATACAGGATATTTTTTCACCGGACCAAATGTCGCGGATAATTTGTCGCCGCATATAATTTACCGGATCAAATGACGGGTCATCAGAAATACTTGTCCAAAAGTTTCGATCAGTATATTTATAGAACCCGAATTATACCTCCAGATGGTACTTTAGTGAGGTAACTTTTAACAATTTCTCAATATTTTTTCCAAAAACGAGGAAAAATTGACAAAAAACGGCAAAATATGCAATTACCCGAATTTTCGTAAAATTGAAAATTACATTTTAACATAACTTTTAAAATAATGCAACTAGAAACTAGAAACTAGAAACACTCACCAACTACTAAACATGGTCATGAGAACATTTCATAAAAATTCCAAAAAGATCAATTTTGTGTTTGGTTAGATTTAGGTGTTAACGTATTGCTGATATGATCATGGAGGTAAATTTTCCTTTTCTATAGAGGTAATATTAAAACGATAGCGATGGTTTAAGCAGATTAAAATGCATACATTAAAAATTTATCTAGCTAAAGGTAATAAAGTTGATAAAAATGTTTTATGTTACAGATGAAATACCTATAATTAAAATAAATATTATCTAGATAATGATAAAATATTAAACAATATACATACAGAAAAAAAAAAGATGAAAATTGACTAAATTTATTTTTGTCAGCTATATAATGTATACTGTATACTAAAACTATACCATAATTTTCTTTTATGTTTAAGTTGTTTTTATATTTAAGTTTTAGTTTCATTCATCAATATATTAAACCAAACTGAAAAAATGCAAATTAAGACCAATATGGTCATATCATATTTTTAAATCACTACGCAATAAATTTATGATTTGTGTAACTGCAGATTAACTTTAACTAAAACATTTAAGATTCTGAGTGACAGCAAGGAATGTATTGGTTTTACAAATCAGTGCGTTTTTATTTTTTTTTTACTTTAAATTTTGAACGGAGTGAAGAAGCTTATGTTTTTACAATGAAGTTTATTTTTGTTTTTCTCTTTCTGTGAACACTTTTTCGTACAGAAATACTTGTCCAAAAGTTTTGATCAGTATCTCTATAGAACCGGAATCGTACACAGATAGTTCATTAAAGACGTTATTTTCCCAATTTCTCAATACTTTTTTCCAAAAACGAGGGAAAACTGTTGAAAAATTGACAAAAAACGGTAAAATATGCAATTACCGGAATTTCCGTAAAATTGAAAATTACTTTTTGATATAACTTCTAAAATAATGTAGCTAAGAACTTGAAAATTTCACCAACTACTAAAAATAATCACGAGAATATTTCATAAAAATTAAAATTCATAAAATTTTGATAGAAGTACATCATTTTGAAAATTTCGGAATTTTCTCATTTTTTATTAGTTTTAATGTAATAATATTTTTGATTTTTGATATTAAGTCTTGAAAATTTTATATGATCTCACTGACATATATGTCTAATTGACCTGAAAAAATCTTGAAAATTGTTAGTCAACTTTTTTCTCTCCAACCGTTTGAAATTAGAATTTCGAAGAAATTCATTAGTTACCTAAAATTACGAAATTTAGCATACATAAAAGAAAATCGGCCAGGCCAATTTTTTTAAACTTGGTGCCTAAATAGAGAATTTCATTGCAAATATTTTGGTGTAATAAAATTTTGAGCGAACAAAGAATTAAACATTTTAAAAGGATTTGATTGAAAAAAAATCGGAAATAGTACGGAGTAAAGGTAGTAATGTTTTTCGCTTATCTCATCTAATGTATTTTTCGACGCTATTAAATATGATATACTGTGTACCACGAGAGACCACCAGTCGCCAATGCAATTTATTAATAAATAGTTGCATTCTATTCAGTTTCAGTGTATATAATAATATTATAATGTTCACCAAGAAAATTATTTTATTTATTTAACTATCAAGCATTGATGATGCTCATATTTAAGCATATTATAATATACAAGTTATGTGCATATAAAACGTCACGTCATCATACTAATGATTTACGAATTTCACTCACTCTGTATTACATTTGTTCAGCGCTTGTCGTGTTTATGGTGGAGCATGTGTGAAAATGTACACGTTTTTTTTTATTATTAACTTCATTCGTTCAGAATCATTTTTTGAAGAAATGATTTATAGTTTCTTTAAAATTCAATACACCCGTCAAAAGTATCCCACCCGATGTACAAAGAACACCTCCGTCGAGCGAAGTACACACTTTTTTAAAGTTTTATTAAAATCAAGCGTAAATGTGAAATACCCAAAAATTACATACTGGATTGTGTTTTGATAGTGTTCATTTATTAGTGTTAATTATTTTTACATTTATATTATATAATGATATATATTTTATTTTAGTGTGCTTGAAATGTCATATGGGTACGAACGACTATAATAATGATTAATATATTAAAAAATATAGCAAATTTTGATTAACACCTAATGATGTAATATTATTATATTTATATAAAAATTATCTAAAACCTGTTGAAATAGTAGGTACCTATTTAATGTAAAAACCGAAAATAATTAATTTTCAAAATAGAGTAACTAAAAAACTATTGATGCACGTGAACTTTTAATTCACAACTTCTTATTCAGCATCAAAACATACATAAGATGGCGAAAAACATAAGCACGTTGTTTACCACTCCGCTCTTCCATGTTCACTAAATGGCATGTTTTTTTAAAACTAACAATATTTAGTAAGCATTCTTATGTTACTATTACTATCGAGAAAAATTGATTTTTTTTAACGGCCGTTTCAGTGACCCACACTGTATTTAACTTTACTTTGTTTTTATTCATTAAATAAAGAAAAAAGAAACAAGGCAATTTCTAAAAAATAAAAAAAATTGATGAGAAAAAAAGGTTTTTTTTTACATTTTTAAAATTTTCTTGTGCTAAAATATTTATTATATTATTATCTATCTATGTTTAAATTTTCATAAAGTTTGGATTAAAAAGTGATCGTTTCCGAGTCTATTTTGTCAAATGTTATGTAGTTTTTTCCAAATTTTAAGAAAACAATTGAGAATTTCGAAAAATGAATTCATTAAAGGACCATCTAGAGGAAAATCCGATTTCAAAATGTTGCTGGTCGAAACTAATGAACAAGTATTTCTATATAATATACACAATATTGATGTTAATAAATATCATAGTAAAATCACTACAAAAAAATGCTCACAATTTAAAAGTACTACTTTATTGGTACTTAAATACTAATAAAACGACTTTATTCTCAATTTCCAACTTGGAAAGAAAAAATTTAGATATTCATAAAAAATACCGGTAATTGTAAGTTCAAAACACATAAATAATGTGTAATTCAATATTTATGACTACATTATAATAAATAAATATGTTATAATATTATAATCATACCCAAAAATCCACATTACTTAGAGTACAATCTCTGTATGTTGATGTTCATGATCAACCCAAGTTACCTATTAATAATTATAAAGTTTGTACAATTCTATAAATTGTGTTTTTAGCATTAAATATTTTTTAACGCATTTTAAAGTTGTAGGTTATTTATTTATTCGGTTTTATTGATTAGGTAATATTCAACAAACGTTATTTACTAATGTAGGTTAATCGATAACTGTGTGTGTGTTAGGTATTAAATGTCTTTTTAAAAATACTACATGCAATAAAAATCTATTTTTATAAACTACTAAACCATCAACAAACCTTTAATTGGCATTTTTTTGTTCTTATGGGTATATTTGGGTTTTAAGATATTCATAGATTTCACAATTATTTTTAAATAATACAATCGAGTAAAATCCACTATTTTTTTTCAAATGTCCAGTATCGTCCAATGCTTTTGTTTAATAACAAAGTAATTCTTGTCTATTTTTATTTATAGTACCTATTTAATATTTAATGTTTGTAGCAAATTTCCCGCACTTTTTCCGATTTTTTTTTCAATCAAAACCTTGTAAAATTTTTAAATATTCTTCCGTAAAAAAATTTCTTCTAGCAAAATATTTGCAATGTCTATGCGCTCTATCTATGTACAACGTTTCACAAAGATTAGCCAAACCATTTATTTTTTATATGCGTTGAAGCATGTAATTTTATGTAAAACTAAAGAATTCCGACAAAATGCTACCTTTAAACGGTTATGAAATAAAAACTTGACTTACAATTTTCGACATTTTTTGAATACCGTTAGTAAATACATATGAGTATGATTATATCAAATTTTCAAACTCAAATATCTAGAATCTAGACTATAAGCCCAACTTGGAAAATATTATTGGGGAAGCTAGTATGTTTATTTGATTGATTTAGCCCCCCAAAAGGCGTTAACCTTTTGTAATTTTGAAAAATTGTGGGGGGCTATGAGTTGTTTTGAGGATGCTTAGCCCCCTCAAGCCCTCTTTAATTGCGCCTATGATCTAGACATTAAAATTTTATGAAATAAAAGCATAAAAATCGAGAAATTTTTAATTTATTAAAAGTCCTGTACGGCTGTACATTTCTGAAAATTGATTGAATATTTTTTCCTGTATAAATTCAGTTACTAAATAATAAAAACTAATAACTCGGTTATCGAAATTTAGCTTACTCAGCTTTGAATTTAATCCTTATTTTTAAACTACTCTGAGATAACTATATGTTGTAATACAATACTAACTTACTGAAACTTACCTGTGCAGTATAATAGTCCCAGCATGGCGCCCGTGATATTTTGCGGTTATTACGTGAACCGTCGCGTGTCGTCGACGATTTCCGCACTGGCACTCGCGTGTACGTAATAATAATGCATGATTAATAATAATAGTACAATTGAAGGGTTTGGAACAACAACCAGGTAAATCCACTTTTTTCGAAAATTAATTTTTTTTTGAATGTAGGAAAAAATTGTATACATTTGGGTGCAACAACCAGTTAAATCCGATAAATATAAACATAGTTTAGAATGAAATTGGATTTATCTTGTTTTAATTTTTGGTGCAACAATGAGATAAATCCGGATTTATCTGGATTGCTCCAATGTACCTGTGATACTATTTTATTATTACTTTTGTCAAACATAAGATTTTGTTTTGTTGTTATAATATAATTATGTTAAAGCTAAATCATTAATTTTGTTTAAAAGTTTTTATAATATTTTTGTAATACATAAATATAGTCTTTTAAGAAATAAAAAGGAAAATTAATCCTGTGATAGCGAATTTTATTAATTTTACCAAACAAAAATTTTGATTTATTGTTGTGAATATAATCAATTTTTATGCCATTTGTTTTATTATAACTCGATTTAAAACTTAAAGTACTGTTTTACTATACTTCTAAGTAATAAAATTAGAATTTTTAATTTTTGGGCAAATTTTTTTAACATTACTATTAGTTTACTCGCAAAAAACAATATGTTTGGCACAATAACCAGATAAATCCATAAGTTTCATAACTTTGGACAACTTTTGTCAAAAGAAAATAAAAATGTCAACTAAATTTTAAGTCCACAGTATTCAGTATTTCATCTTGGTAATAGTAGAAAAATTTAACTGTAATAGTTTTAGTATTGATTAATCATGGAATAAAACGGTTTTTTATCAACCCTGAACAATTTTAAAAAGTGGATTTACCTGGCTGTTGTTCCAAGTCCTTCAATTATTATTCTACGTATTGGAAAGCGGATTCCGTTTAGCGCGTGATAACCGACTGACGTGCATTATCGCCACTAACCACCGGCTACATACCGGCTCGTTAGGTGGTAAGCGACAAAGCGTTGACCTCGTCGAATGACGCAATATTTTATGGCGACCGAGCGGTTACTAGCTGATTCCTTTGCACGCGGACTTCAACCTAACCGACGATTGTAAGCTGTGCCTAAGGAACTGGTCATTACAAAATCGCATATTATTATAATATGTAAACTGTGCTCGAGTATAACTTGAAAAATTAAAAGCTCGATATTTTTACAAAATCAAATAAACAAAAAGCCGGATATACTTCGCACGATGGGTGTTCTTCGCACGACGGGTGGGATTCTTTTGACAGGTGTATTGAATTTTAAAAAAACGATAAATCGTTTCTTTAATAAAAAGATTCTGAACGACTGAACGAGGGGAGTTAATAATATAAAAAGTAAATGAGAAAAAAAATGTTAGAAAAATGTCGAAATTTTTTTTTTCACATTTTCGAAATTTTCTTGCGCCAAAATTTTTCTTTTATGATTTTCTATCTATGTTTAAATTTTCATATTGTTCGGATCAAAAAATTATGGTTTCCGAGTGGTTTTTGTCAAATTTTGAGTAGTTTTTTCCAAAAAAAAAAAACTGAAGAATTGAGAAATTCAAAAAATGACCTCTTTAAAATACAATCTAAAGGCAAATCTGGTTTCAAAAAGTTACTGATCGAAACTTTTGAACAAGTATTTCTATACAAAAAGTTGTACACAGAAAAAAAAATAAAAAATAAAATAAACATCATTGTAAAAACACTATCTTCACTTCGTTCAGAATCTAAAATTACAGAATAATCTCTAATTTATACTTAAGTAGTTTGTTACAGCCTAATTATTATACAATAATCAGTGATGTATTGCTAAAAATATTCTAGAGTATACGCCTTATTCACACAGTCACTAACTTAGGTACCTCATAAGTCATATGTCTTATGTGGTAATGGTAAAAACTTTTTCATAAAGTAAAAAAAAATTTCATCGCTACGCTCGATAATTTTTTTTTTTTTCATACATTATCATCGCTTTTGGTAGTAGGAAGACTAGCAAAACATTAAATGAAAAATGGCTAGAATGTTAGAATGATCAAACTTTAAAAATGCATACGTTTATACATTTGTATAACAATTAATATTTCAACGTCTATTCAAAATAAAATCGTTTCTAACTTTATCAACTCAAGAAATATTTTTTCAAACACGTGTCGTGTATTGACTTTGTTTAATCAATACAATGCTAAATTATTATACATAGTTTGACAATTATTTAAATGGCTCAACACCTATTCAAAACAAAATCATTTCAAAATTAGTCGATTCTTGATCATATTAATTCAAATTATAATCGATTTAAAGAAACGAAGTTTCAACAATATGTTCAATCAATTCAAGGTTTTTCAAACTTTTTCTATGCACCCTTACAATCATATATAAATACACACATACTTACCACGCTTGAAAATAGTTTTTATGGATATTTATTACCAATGGCATAGTGCACAAATAACTTTCTAATAGGTATACGGTTCCATACGGCCGTATACCCACGTATCATTCATTGTATATTCAGAGAGTATACGCTAAAATAAAAACAAGATAAGTGAGTATACACTAGGGTGACCATACGTCCTGTTTTATACAGGATTGTCTTTTATTTCGGCTCTGTGTCCTGTTGTCTTGATAAACTTTTCTCAGGACGCTTTTTGTCCTGTAATTTCAAGTCTGTCCCATATTAATCCCATGTTTTGACTTACTGTTGAAATTTTTGAAATGAAATTATTGAATAAAATAATAATGTAAGAATCTAGAAATCTTTTGGATACCATTAGATCAATAATTATAATCGTAAAATGAATTAACAAGTTTTTTTTTTAGAAAATAAAATATACAATATGCATGAATAAAGGATTTGAAGAAACTTTAAAAAGTATCAATTTAGTTTCATTATGTTATTTTGTGTTTTTCAAAATAGTGTTTTTATGTGTTTAAATTTAATCTATATAATAGGTAGTTTAAAAATTATACTTTTGTCACGACTCAAAAACATACGTATGCAGTATTATGTAATAAATACTTATCTATTTAAAAATATTATGAAAAATATTTTTGTCCTGTATTTTATTTTCTTAGATATGGTCACCCTAGTATACACAACTGACAATAATGGAATGAAATAAAGAATTAAAAAAACGCAATATTAGAACAAATAATAACATATTATTGTTGATAAATATTGGTCAATAAGTGTTTCACCGCTTGTTACGCTGGTGAAAGAAATTTAAACATATTTTTATGGACTGTAAGTATTTTAATTTATTTTAACACGAATAATTTTATTATGAAAATGCTCGAGTACGACTTCGATGCGTGCTTTCGGTCAACTATAATAAATAACAACATTAATAATTATCATAATATTTATAGATAGGCAATCATTTTCTTAATTAATGATTTTGATGATATTTAAAAGTTTCATGTTAGATACTGAATGGAGTGAATAAGCTAGTGTTTTTAAAATTATGTTTATTTATTTTTATGGAAACTCTTTTTCGTATAGAAACACTTGTCAGTTGTCCAAATGTTACATTGAAAAATTTTTTTAGATCTAAATCGCATCCCAGTAATAAAATTAGTTCATGTGGGTCATTTTTCAAAATGTTCATTACTTTTTTCCAGGGGAAATTTCCGAAAAATATAGTTAAAACTGCAAAATATGCCGTAAACAAGATTTTCATTATATCGATTTCAGTAATTTAGCGATAATTCCGAAAATAATCAACAATAATGTTATACAGACAGAAAAAAATTTCAAGAAAATTTTACTAATCTTGGCATTAATATAGAATTTTGGAATTACATACTTTTGGACAGACCGAGTGCACAAAATACGGACTCCGTAACCAAACACTCATTACATAACCCGAACCTCTTAAAAGCGTTATCTAACGACCGTTTCAGTCACAATTTGTGATGAACGTATGTACCTCAGAAGTGGTGTAGTTTGCTGCCAAAATTTTGTCGAACTACGTGATGCTAGACCCACTAAGTGGGGTGTGTGCGTGTATATTTGTGATCATAAAAATATGATACAAGATAAATAAAGTAAGAAAACAATGGTAAACGATCTAAATTTGGTAACTATATGCAGTATAAAGTTTCGACATTACCTAAACTCAAGAAAATTAATAATTCACAGCGACCCGAAAAAACAGTATAATATGATATGAAAAATAATAAGTAGGTAATGATAATTTGGTATTGCACAGCAACAATATGAAAACCTTGAAGGATTCTTGTGGGCATTTTTGATATATAAAGGAGCACTTTACTGGAGAAGGCACTAAAGAGGGTGATTAAATTTATATTGTTTTCTGCATTTATAATCTCAAAAAAAAAAACCGGACATACTTCGCACGATGGGTGTTCTTCACAAAACGGGTGAGATTCTTTTGACGTGGGTATATTGTAATTTTAAAGAAATAATAAATCATTTCTTTAATAAAACAATTATTCTAAACAAAGGAAGTTAATAATATAAAAAATAATTAATGAAAAAAAAATGTTAGAAAAATGTCCAAAATTTTTTTTTCACATTTTCAAAATTTTCTCACGTCAAAGTCTTTCTTATATTATTTCCTATCTATGTTTAAATTTTCATATAGTTCGGACCAAAAAATGATGGTTTCCAAGTCGTTTTTGTTAAATTTAGGGTAGTTAAAAAAAAAAAATTGAAGAATTGAGAAATTAAAAAAATGACTTCTCTAAAGTACCATCTAGAGACAAATCCGGTTTCAAAAAGTTACTGATCGAAACTTTTGGACAAGTATTTCCATACGAAAAGTTGTACACAGAAAAAAATGAAAATAAACATCATTGTAAGAACACTAGCTTCTTCCCTTCGTTCAGAATCTAAAAGGTCATCAGTTTTCCTCAATGATGACACCAAAATGTAATATTATATAGAATTGCATTGTAGGTATGTAGAATGTATATTATGTAGATGATAAATATGTGAAAAGGAAGGCTTAAGACTGATGCTGAAATCCATTGAGCCAGATAAAATTTCATTAGTAGAAAAACATTAAAATCAAGGCAGTTATTAGTTACACAGGTATTTTTTTGGTAATTATTTTATACAAGCAAAGTATAATTATGTATATTTTTTAGATGTTATTTATTTATTTTAATATATAAGTAAACATTGTCTAGCATAGTATATTAGTGTTAAATACATTTTTCTTTGTAGACATAAATATAGGAATTTCAACTTCTTCAGCTCATGTCACTTACAGAGAGTGTGAAACTCAGTAAAGTGTAAACAATCGTATATAATTTTTTGAAGAATGTAAAATCTTTAGGTAGGTATATAATGATTGGTTAAAATCTTAAATCGCTTTCATTATTCGTGAAAATTAGTCGTTTTGGCCTTTGCCATAACTTTGCATTTAAGTCGATTGTAAAATACTCGAATAGAAGTTTGATATAGGAGCTCAATGAATTTTGATAAAAATATATTGGATAATATGTAGACGTACTTACATGCTTCATGAGAACAATTTTTAACTCTTAAAACAAGAAATTGTCAATTTTTGAAAAATCACATCATTGTAAGACAATAATTTCTTCGCTTTGTTAGTGACTAACGATTGGTTAAAATTATTAAATAAATTACGAAATATTGCAACAAATATTTGAATCTATGCATTCCATATATTTCTCTACGTGAACTCCATTACCTCCATTAATCCCCGTATTATACAATACAGTACATTTGGTATACAACAGTGGTGCTGAACTATATTTTTGGAAGTAAGGCGATAATTTAATTTAGACTTTTATCATTTTTATACAACAGACCGTGGGGTATTTAACACTACATATAACCATATTAATATATTATCAACACAACGATTTGTCATACTCAGATCCTGCACTTGATCTTCTCCAATCATCCTTTCAAAAATGAGCGGTGACAGCATCGCTTGCGAGTTTACTAAAGCTTACGGTGCCTTTATTATTATTTTACAACGTATTTACGTTTATTGTTTACTACATAAGTGTATTCAAAAAGGATTTCGACCATTCGAAAGTAAATGTGCGAATCCGAATTACTATATGATTAATGTGGCGCGAATAACGTCGAGATTGAAATTCCCCTCGCGTCACAACGTATTTAATAACATACGATCACATAAACTCCGTGAGACATTGTCACCACTTAATGTAGTGTGCATGCGTACGCGTATAATACGTATATAATATACTTTGTTCACGTATAATCACAGATTATTCTTCACACTCGACGAGAGACGACAAATTTAATGTATTATTATCGTTACAGCCGTCGACATTAAGAATGCTTTCCGAATGAAATGCGGTGCACATGACTGAGTCGCAATCTGCGAGCGTACCTATACAATCCGTTAGAATACATAGTACTTATAAACCAGTGGTTTTCAACCTTTTTTGAATTGCGACCTTCAATATTTTATTTTATTTTTGTCATGCCTTCCGCCATGACCCCTTCATTTCTTGATATCCATTTTTAGATTCTGAACGAATACTAATCATAATAATCATAAATCATAATAATAATCATATTAACACACACACACACACACACACACACACACACACACATACAAAACAAGTAAAAATAATAATAAATAATATGAAATAGAACTCACAAATTGTGGAGCGCAGACTGGCCAGCTGCATCTATCTTAAATTTGTACAAAATAATAATAATATAATAATAATATAAAGCTATATACGTAGTACAGAAGGATACAATCTTCTTATAATTTCGCGGTAATCCGCGTACACGTAATGGTATAAAAATTACGGCAATTTGTGTCTATAGCTAATAATTATAGGTACGGCTATTCGAGCCGACAAATTATATATATTTAAAAAATATGGTTATTAGAACCCACAAATTAATATATTATATAAAAAACTGCGACGATACGCTCACACTTAGAGAAAAAAAATATAAATCGCACACGGCAAAAATTACCCGTACGGTGGACGGAACAAGAATCGTTCACATTAGGCGAACGACGACAGACAGACGAAAAACAATAATTCACAGGCATATTAATCTTAAAAGAATTCACGATAACAATTTAATTAAACTTATATCTAGGATGTTATGTAATATGTGTGCGTGTTTGTGTAGCCGACTGGTCAGTATTATAATTAAGCCAGGTGACCTAATTAAAATATTAATTGTTGCCGTTTTCGGCGGCAACAAAAGATGTTACGATATAAACGACTATCAAGCCAGTGATTGACATTTGCAAAATACGCCGCGTCACGTATCATTTCGCTACCATTGCACGTCGTGGAACGTTATAAGTAGAACGCGGATTTATATTCGTGTTTTATAATATCTTTTTAATTTCTGAAAATATTGCAGTACATATATTTATAATTACCTAGTCAAATATGTAAAAATATGATTTTATATGAATATATTCTCTTAACATTAAAATATTCATTTATATGCAAAGTAAAATATTGTAATCAGATTCTCTGTACTGTGAATCGATGACATCTTTTACTCTCGTGGTTGTGCATATATTCATTAAAAATATGTTTTTGCATAAAAATCCGTACGCTACTTATAAGTAAGAAACGAATTTTAGATTCTAAACGAAGAAAAGAAGCTAGTGTACAATGATGTTTATTTATTTTATTTTTTTCTATGAACACTTTTTCGTATGAATTTACTTGTCCATCAGGAACTTTTTTAAACCGGATTTGCCGCTAGTTGGTACTGAGTTAATATTTTCAAGTACAAAATATTCAAAAGACAAATTTTGGTAAAATATAACTGACAGTAAAATAGAGTCACTTGTCCAAAAGTCTCGACCAGCAACTATTTGAAATCGGATTTTCCTTAGTTAGTATATTAAAGAAGTCATTTTTTGAATTTCTCAATTCTTCAATTTTTTTTTTTATAACTACCCAAAATTTGATAAAAAAAACTCGGAAACCATCATTTTTCGATCCAAACTGTATGAAAATTTAAATATAGATAGACAATAATATGAGAAACATTTTAGCGCAAGAAAATTTTGGAAATTTTAAAAAAAATTTTAAAAATTTTTCTAAATTTTTTTTTCTCGTTTATACATTAGATAAAAAAAAGTAAAGTTAAGTAAAGTAAAGTATAGACAAGAAAGCCAGACATACTTTGCACCACGGATATTCTTCGCTCTTCGAGTTTTGGTGAGTGTGTTGAAAATGATGACTATTATTATTCTTTATATTATTAACTTCTTTCGTTTAGAATCATCTTATTGAAGAAATAATTTATCGTTACTTTAAAATTTTACATACCCTTCAAGAATAACTAACCCGATGAGCAAAGAATATCCGTAGTGCGAAGTATCTGCGGCTTCCTTGTCTATACTTTACTTTACTTCACTTTAATTTACTTTTTATGCATTAAAAAATAACAAAATATAATTCATTTGTTACCGTTTTTTGTAATTTTGTTAAGTGTAAATTTGTGTAGTATAGATTTAAGTACAGGTAGCGGCTGGCCAGCTTTTCAAATGATTTTACAAAATCATTAATGGTTTTGAATTTTATGACAAAAACTTTAATAATTAAACATTTTTAATATACCTGAATTTTGGGAAATTATTGTGGAGTACTATAAGAAAAAAATATCCACTCTTCACTGCTAGCCATAAGCACGCTACGAATAATCAATTTTTGTTCTTCGTAAATGTTATATATAACAATATAATTTTTAGTTCAATATTTAAGCTGCGTGTATATCAGTATAGTATGCACAATCACACAAAAATGAATTATTATTTTTATCCTGGTCGAATTATTCTGCCATTAAAAAAAAATTGTTAAACATATTAATAATTACTATTATTGTATATAAACTGAAACTCTGGTCAGAATCGTTTTATTAAAGAAATGATTTATCGTTTTTTTATAGCTCAACACACTCGCCAAGAGTATCCGACCCGAGGTGCGAGGAATAACCCTGGTGCGAAGCATGTACGGCTTCTTAAATATAGGTATTTAATATAAAACTTACAATAATTAATACATTAAATAATTATCTAAAGCTCCACTCAAAATTATTGTATTAATGAAATAATTTATCGTTTCTTCTAAATTAAACACACCAGCATATGACCAAAAGTACCTATTCTAACCGAAGAGCAGAATACTTATCTAAAATATAAGTATAAAATATTTCTAATTCAATCAAAGGCTTTTGAAATGGGTTAATTTTAATAGGAATTTTTATTAAGAATAATTTATTTGATTTTATTTTCTTATTTTCCTAATACGAGTTTTAATATATTATTTAGATAATGAATGGTTTAACATATCAGTCAACCGGTTCATTTGTTGTGCCACAAAATTCCAATATAACTAGTTTTGTACAAAGAAAGGTTATAGGAAAATCAAAGATAATGCTTCACTATCCTATTGAAAAATCTAATGATCAATCTTGCATTTCTAAAATTGACGTATGTTTACGTATAAAACCGCGAACAAACCACGATCCACCTCGAGTAAGCACTAGTTTAAATCATCATAATATAAAACATTAATTTAATTATTAATTACAAATAAAAATCAAATACATATTTTAATATGTAGGATGATAATATATTAAAAATTTTAAGTGACAACATTGTTGTCTGCACCAATGAAAATTCACGTAATGATGTAACTGCAGAGTAAGGATTCTATTCATGTAATTACAAATATTTTCTAATATTTACTTATTTTTAGGTATACATTTTCTAGTGTGTTCGGTCCCGATGTTGATCAAAAGACATTTTTTAACAATTTGGTTTATGATAAAGTCTTAAAGTTTTTAAATGGCAAAAATGAATTATTGTTTGTTTATGGTACTACAAATTCTGGAAAAACATAAACAATCCACGGTAGTTTTTTTTTTAACTATCAGTAGTTTTAATTATAACTTTTTAAAGTAACATTCAATTATTGATGATTCTTATTTTATAGAAAATTTAAATGATCCTGCAATGATTCCCACAGCATTATTGCTTGTCTTCAATACATTAAAAAAAAAAATTTATGTTCCAATGCAAGTATAAACCTCATAAAACCTCGAATTTCTTCTTCTGATCTTATTAAATGTTCATCTAAAATTGAAGCTCATATTTTAGATGAACATTTAATGAGAGCAGAAAAAGAAATTCGAAATAATATTTTAAACAATTGGTTTACTGAGAAAATTTAAGTTATTATTAATTAATCTAATGTACTTAATGATTATTTATATATTTACTAATCCGTTTATTTAAGGACGAAAAGAAGGCTTCTATATCACAAGTTAGTGAAGATCGAAAAATTCATAGTTTTGATCAACTAACTAATAACAGTATTGCGAAAATGTTTGATGTATTAAAAATTGAAGAAACCCCATCTTTGGATCATGGTGATGTTTCCTATACCATATATTATATAGGTTTCATAGGCTAAAATTTATAATGAATCAATCTATGGTCTCTTGGTTTCATATACAGCTAACCAAAAACGAATTCCTCTCAAACTTTCTCTCGACCAACACAAGAATGTTTATGCGAATGGTATGTTCATTTGTTTTTGTTCTTTTTGTTCCACAAAGTGTAAGTTAACACATTATAATTTATGTAACAGTTTATTTGCATGGCTTAGGTTTATCAATAATTGTACCAGAAACTAATTTTTTTAATCTATAGCATGACCAACTCTAGGTTCAGCCATGATAGATTTTATTATATTATGTTTATAAAAATCTATTACAGAATACATACGTACCTATTTGGTTTTATATGATTAACTACTCAATCACCATTATTTTTGATAAAAGTTTGTAATGATATAACTATAATATATAAAATAAAAATTTGTTAATGACGTAAGTTTTTAAAAATGAGTTACTCATTCAGTTATACTTAAAATATTTTCTTTAATAATATATGGGGTGTCAAGAATGTACTGCTGAATTTGAATTTAGCTAGATTTTTCTCATGACAGATTGTTAGGCTCAGTGGCCTATTTACGGAAGAAGGGGGTGTTTTTTGTTCTAAACTTACAAGGTTCATACATATACACGTTTCCTTATTTAGAAATTGATAAAAATTAAGGAGTAGGAAAAATTTGTTGATGATTTAGTCATCGCCATCGTACAAAATACATTCTACAGAAAAGGAGTACTTGTTACACACGTTTGATATTTCAGATATTTGTGATACCTTTTTTTTTTTTTTCTAATTGAAATTGATAATTCAAGAAAAAACAGCACTTTGTTAACGTTTGATACATGATAAAATAAATTAATTTTATCAAGGTTTGATAAAATTAAAAATTGGTTTGTAACCATGGAATTATTCCATCAGCACTAAAGGTTTGAAATTTTCATCCTAAATAATTAAGGGGTAAGGTACATTTGGATTTAAACGTTTTTGTAAAAATTTGGAGCAATATTATATGAACTTCGCTCAAAATAGTTTTTTGAGTACAATGATTGATTTATCACTGATTTAAAATTTAAAATCTTAGTGCAATATTGCCAATTTAACTTAAAAAAATTTTGAGATAATCACTGGTCGTTTAAATGGTATTGTGTTTATATGTATTGTGTTTTTTGTACCTGTTTTGCCATTCTAATCTATAATCAGGGGCGTACCTATTTATGGTAATGATCCATTAATATGGATTATTAGTGTGGGGTGGTTTGGATGTTAGTATCCTAAAAGTACTTCAAACTAATCAAAATAATATTGTTAGAATCTGCTTAAATAAATGTACACTAAAAGGATCAACAATGCAAAATAATAGAGATCTAAGTTTATTGCCTATTAAATCTATTCATAGAAAAATTGTTATTACGTTTATATTTAATCGCTTTATTAAAGGTAACTATAATTATTCATTTGTGTGTAAAAGAGAGAATATTGTGTATAATATTCTTGTAAAATATGCAAATAAATGTTTCGATCAATCATTTGTTGATTATTTAGTTCCTACGTATTTCAATTCAATGTCTATTCAATTTAAAAAAAAAACATCTACGATATGCAAAGTAATATTAAAAAGATACTATATAAATGGTTTTTTTAGGTTCGAACTAAACTTTCGTTTTATATTGGTAATTGGTGAACATTTGTCTTTTTATATTTAGTTTCTTTATAGTTGATGTCTGTTTGTTTTAATTATATATCTAATACAATATTGTAGTCTAATATCTTTGAAGTTTTATTTCTTATTACATATTATTTTTATTGTTATAATTTACTTGAACATATCTGTAGTTTTTCTTATTAATTTGTTGTATAAATATTAGAATGTATTACTCTCTATCTCTTACCTTAGAAGATATAGATAATCATAAATTTCTTAAAAATAATGTACTATGTAAATTGTTTGATGATTTAATAAACATAAAAAAAATAATAAATCTTGAATTATATGCACCAAAAAAACTCTATTAGGTATATTAATATATACTTGTAAACATGCAGCATAAGATACTGATATATGCATACATAATATTAAAATATGCATCAGAAATTAGATTTAAAAAAAAAGACTTCATAATTTTATGATTTTATTAAGCAATTTATTATGATTTGTTAAGAATGTTTAGAATAGTGGTAGATTCTGTTGAACATTTTATATATTTATCTGAGAATATTTTAAGAAAAAAGAATATTTTGTAGTAAACAAAAGACTATTATAGAATATATATCGATTAATTTTATGTATTTTAATTTACTATACTTATTGTAAACCTACTTTACTTCTTTTTTATCAAATTTTAGATAGTATTTCCCAAATTATAAGAAAACAATTGAGAATTTCAAAAAATGACCTCTTTAAAGTATCATCTAGAGACGTTTTTCTGATCGAAACTTTTGGATAAGTATTTCTATACGAAAACGTGTACACATAAAAAAAAAAAAAAGTAAAAATAAAACATTATTGTAAAAACACTAACTTCTTCGCTTAGCTCAGAATCTAAAATATATACAAGAAACAAAATTCCTCGAATCCTCATTACTGCTCGTAAGTCATGACCAGTACTATAAATCTTTATTTGCAGTATATTACCAAATATTCATTAATCCAAGCCTGAATAAACGTATTTATAACAAGAGACATTTTAATTAACCATGTTCATTCGTATGGTGTGTCGCGTGTTATAAAGTAAGCTCGTTAAACCTTATTTAATTTAATTTATATTTTGAACAGAACTAAGAAAATAGTATTAGATTCTGAACGAAGTGAAGAAGCTTATGATTTTACAATGATGTTTATTTTTTTATTTATTTTTTTTTCTCTTTCTGTGGACACTTTTTCGTATAGAAATACTTGTCCGAAAGTTTCAATCAGTATCTCTATAGAACCGGAATCACACCCAGATAGTACTTCAAAGAGGTCATTTTTCCAATTTCTCAACACTTTTTCCAAAAGCGGGGAAAAACTGTCGAAAAACGGCAAAATACGCAATTGCCGACATTTCCGTAAAACTGAAAAATACTTTTTGACATAACTTCTAAAATAATGCAGCTAGAGACATGAAATTTTCATCAACTATTAAAAATAGTTACAAGAATATTTTATAAAAATTTCAACAAGATTTGATAAATTTTGAGTTAAGTACGGCATTTTGAAAATTTTGGAAATTTCTCATTTTTTATTAGTTTTTATGTAATAAAATTTTTGATTTTTGATATTAAGAATTGAAAATTTACTATGATCTCACTGACATGTATGTCTAATTGATCTGAAAAAATCTCAAAAATCGTTAGTCAACTTTTTTTTTATACCCGTTTGAAGTTAGAATTTCGACTGAATTCGTTAGTTTTACTTAAAATTACGCACTTTAACGTACATATAAGAAAATTAGCTTAACCGATTGTTTCGAAATTTGGTGCCCAGATAGAAAATTTCATTGCGAATATTTTGGTGCAATAAAATTTCTTACGGACGAATAATCAAACATTTTACAAGGGTTTGATTGAAAAAATTGGATAAAATACAGACAGATATTGCGAAATATCTATATATTATAAGTATTTAATTACTAAAGGTTGATAATTTTTTGTTGCATCTTATGTATTTTTCAACGCTGAATACGATGGTGTGAATTAAAATCCACATGTAGCAATAGTTTTCTATCTATTTTATTCTATTTTGAAAATTCAATATTTTCGGTTATTAATTATTATACTACATATCTACTAATTCACCTACATGGTCAAGTTATGTGCTGCAGCCTAGTGGTAAAGAAACCGTTCTAGCACGCCGACAGTACCAGGTTTATTTCCAGCCCAGCTCTCCGAATTTTTGCATTTTTTTTTTCTTATAATACTATTAACTTCCTTCGTTCAGAATCGTTTTACTGAAGAAATGATTTATCGTTTCTTTAAAATTTAATACGCCCGTCAAGAGAATACCACCCGTCGTGCGAAGTACACCCATCGTGCGAAGTATGTCCGGCTTTTTTTATAATGTTTTTTCCCCACTATTTGGTACAAAACTTATTCAAAAGTTTCGACCAGCGCCTTTAAACATCAGAAATTTGCTCTATCTATGTGGTGCTTAAAAGAGGAAATTTGTCGTTATTCTTAATAGTAATAAAATAATTAGATGATTTGGAGAATGAAACACATATGGCTAAGTATATACTCAGTGGCACACGCCAAAGGGTTCGGGAGTGTCGATTGACACCACCGTGAAAATTGGTGGGTGGTTGGACTTGTTAAACTAGTTGGACTTGGAACTTATTTTTATATCTATTGTTTATTATTTATAGCTACTCAAAAATTATAATTAAAACAAAATTTTTATCATGTTCAAACTCAGATTTGATAGGTGAGATGGGTGATTTTCTAAGAATTTTTATTTTCGACACCTCTATGAAAATTTTACTGTGCACCACTTTATATACTTAGCTATGCAAACACATATAATCCATAACAGCCGACAACGCGTCAGATTTTGTACGATGGTGATGTCACTAGATTACGTACGAACGGTACGAAGGGGTTTGAGTTTGTTTACATGACTATGAGCTAACCTTTATTATCTATAGAGCTTGGTAAACTCGGCTCGAAAATTTAATACAATATAACACGTCATTTGTAAACTCAGCCCGATAAAATATAATAAGCATGATATAATTTAATCTGAACTTTTATTTTTATATATACATTTAAAAATATTATGTATACTTATATTTTTCTATAAGCTGTATATGTATAACGTTGAAAACAATTAGCTTGTTGATTATTATTATTATATTATGGAATTTAATTTTGAATGTTCGTCATTAGACATATTATGCATTGCTAAAATAGTTTAAATCCATATTGATATCGAAACGAACCAAGATAAAACTGTACGTAGCTGTGGTAAGACTTACACTGACATACAGTTGCGAGGTATGGTCACTTACAATAAAAAAATGGAATTAAGCTTGTTCACATTCTAGAACAAAATTAGGAGGAAAATGTATGTTGTTCTGTATTTGATACAGAAAGAAACATTTGGAGAATAAAATTTGACTATAAATTAAGAGAAGAGACTGGAGTGTCATGGATTATAAATTTTATAAAAAGCCAAAAAATTAAATGGTATGGATATGCGATGCGAAAAGAAAACACGGAAAGGATAAAGGCTACAAATAAATTGAATTCAATTAGGAAGAGGCTTAGAGGCAGATCTAAAAAACGCTGAAAAGACAAGATTAAAGAGGATATGGACTTATTATAAGTAACAAACTAGGAAAAGTACATCCAAGACAGGGAAACGTGGAGATTTTGTATTAGCAGTCGTAAAGGTTCTTGAAAAACAGTAAAGCAAAAGAATAAATTTATTAGACTTGAATTTTATATTGTAATTTGTAAACAATGACACTCGTCGCTCTTCAGCACCAACTAAGAGATTATTTAGTAAGGAAATCGGTTAAACAATATTATTATTATTATTAAACAATATAATAGTATGATTTTATTTTGGAGGCCAAAATTAAACATGATTTAATATAGTTAAACTGTAAAAATTGTTTACCTGGTTAATATGGTTAAAATAATGTTAGTTTTAACAGCTTTAATAGCATTTATTAATATTTTTTCTAGATGTATATTTTTTATTTATATTATGAAGACAGAGCATAACTCTCAATGATTTCATTAAATTTATTAAAAAATAAGATATTTTATTTTATGTTTTTTAATGTTTTAAATTAGGTATAATATATTTTTTTTCTTTTACCTAACAAATTGTATTATAAAAAAGTGTGTAGGTACTTTGCTCGTTGGGGTGTTCTTCGAATGTAGAGTGGGATTCTCTTATCGGCGCAATTAAAAAATTATAATTAGTAATTACGGTCATCTGCCGTCGGCCACACACTATAACACGCACACACACAACACCCACATCATTAATTATAAGTTTATCTGTTATTATGAATTATTATTTTATTTTAATTATGCACTCGCCTGTCCACTTATTGTCCGACTCTCACCGTCATAGGACGAATTACAGAGTTTTATATTAAATTACCCGTCCGTCGTGAGCGAAAATTCTTGTTCGCCGCATTGTTTTTTGCTAAGGCACTAATTGCCATTTATTTAGCGGTTTGTTTTGAATAGTGAATTAGTTTTATTCATAAACTTTCATATTCTTTTTTTTTATGTTTTATTACATCACGAATCATCGTAATAATAATATACGTGCGCGCTAATCGCCACAGTATATTATTTTATTGTATCATACCAATGTGGGCTAATCGCCACTATTTATTTATTATTGTGATTTTTTAGTGTGTGTGTGTTAATTAATTTGTATAGGTTATAGGGAGACAGTTGGCCAGTTCTCTCCATAAAGTTGTGAGTTTTATTGTATATTTAATATTGATACGTATTTGTGTAAAGAGAGTGAATTATAAGAACAATTAATTTATTCAAATGTTTAGGCAGCGAACTCAAATAGTCGCTCAGCCATTGTAGAGCAAATACTTATTATTTACCTACTGTAGTAAACCTACCCACATACTACTATATCTAGGTCACGATGTTGTCACATATATTTTCTATTTCTATATTATATCATACCTTACAAGTTACATTTCACTCTTTTAACACGTTTTAGAAACACATTAGCACGTGTCAAGGACAATAGTTAAAAGTTGGAGCACGTAGGTCCATCACTCTGTAAAACATTGTCCTAGGCCAAAATGTCGACTATATATACGGGTAGAGATCCATGCAAAAGTTAGTTATTAGTTTTTAGCTTA